>JAIWNF010000056.1:0-289433 GCA_025093555.1 Circinella umbellata
CTTTGATATATATTGCGCGTGATTATGCGTACCAATTTGCTCTACTGTGCACTTTGTACCTCTGAAACAATAATGTGCCGCTACTGTACAAGTATTAACATGTTCCAAATAACCACCACAGTTCATGCATCCAATAACAGTACATTGTTTTTTTATTTGTTCCAGATCAAGTGGTGGGCGAAGTTGCTTAGCGAAAAATCTGCAGTTGTTGTCGGTGCATTGTATAAATCCATTACATTTTTTGGTATATCGATGCACGTTATGTTTTAATTTTCGAGGTCCATTTACTTTGCGCATGCACCACCCTATATCCAGCGTAAATTTCTTGTACCTGTGGGTAATCAAGATAAAGTCAATTCATTAGGATATAATAGTAAATGTGACATTAAACATACTTATCAGTTTTTTCGTCATACTCGGCGCTAGCTTCTTCTATGTAAGGTTCCTTTACAAACTTCCTCTTGAAAAAAGTGATGTACTTCGACATAGTCGTAATTTTATTTCTCGTTTTCTTTTTTTTTTTTTACTTTCAGGAACAAGCGCAAAAAAAAAGATGCGCTTTTTCGATTTCTTGCATTGTCAGTGTGACTTTTGCCGGTCACAAAAAAAAGGTGCACCTTTTTTAGTGACACCCGAATTGCGGAATTTTAAAAAGTACACCTTTTTGATTGTACACCTTTTTTCGTGTTTCCCTAAGTTGTTCCGTAGGTTGTGTTTTGGATGGATTGAGTATTACTTTTTCTTTTCGTTGTCGAACTCAGTAGCTACACTACCACTTCCTGACACTGATAAGGATCTGTTACAGAATTTCTGTAATTTTATAGATAATAAGGGATAGTTTGATGTTCGAGTGTTATAAGAAAGAAATAAAAAAAGTGTACTTTTTTTCTGCTATTCATACAGTGACACCCGTCTACATGGAGACAAGACAAACAAGGGATAATATATACTTTTAATGATATATATAAGTGGTCAAATAAAGGAGCGGTATTGGTTGATAACGCTGGTACTATAGTTTATATGGTCTAAGAACTTGTTTGACAACTTTTTATTTGTGGGGTGTCCGTAAGGCCAAAATATGGGGTGTCCGTAGCAATTCCCATTTATTCAACAGTTTAATATTTTCATGGTTGCTGTAAATTCAACTTGAGAAATTCATTAGGAATATTTTATATATAAGCTTTATTTGATATAAGTACGATTCGGTACAATAACGCGTTTTCAAGTTGAAAATGTAATAGTTAATACATTAAAAAGTATACAAAGTAGTCCTCAAGTTGAATTGATCTCACTGGTAGTTTCAAAACCACATCATTACCAAAATTAAAAGAAACTTGTTACAAACCTTTATTGAAACAAGATCTAAAACTTTTCTGCTCGTCAGCCCCTTTATTCTTTATAAGCGATCGTGTCTAAAAGAGTAACCACGATTATTTTTTTTCTCACTGATCCAAAGCCATAGTTTAATCCACCATCTTCCACTCTCTTGGGGGGAGGGTCTTCCTCCCCCAAACCCCCTCGAAAGTGATGACGTACAACCAAAATTTGTTACCTTTGTTACCTTATATCTGTTACCTCCCCTTGTTACCTCATATCTGTTACCTCTCATTATTACCTCATATCTGTTACCTCCCATTGTTACCTCATATCTGTTACCTCCCATTGTTACCTTAAACTGTTAATGGAGGACATTTAGCTATATTAAATTTTTTAAAGCTATTTATTTGAACATTAATTTTATATATAATATAATTTAAGATCTATTTTTTTTAATAATCTTTTTTTTTTATTTTTTTAAATGCCAAGACTTCTAATATATCACATGACTAGAAAAGTAGAAGAATAATTAATAATTTTTTATTACTTTTCTTTTTCTAATTTAACTATTAAAAAGTTAAGATGAAAAAAACGGCATTTTACCAGAAATTTCTAAATGGTAATAGTTAACTTTATACTTTTAAAAATTGAATAAATTGATAGTATAAAAATGGAACAAGAGATATTAGCAAATGAATTACAAAAAATAAATAATAATTATTGGTACTTTTTGGATATGAATTATCCTATAAAGATATCAAACTATAGACATAGGGAAGAGATTAAAAGTATTGATAATATAGAAAAAGTGAAAGAAGGACTTATTAGTAAAATAGGGTATATTCCAGTATTCTTTTTTTTAGTAAAAATATTTAATAAATATGATTATAAAGGACCCTATATATTTATGGAAAAAGGATTATTAATTCTATATCATTTAATTACAGGAAATTCTTTTAGAGATATGGAAGATTTTATACCATCTTCTTCATTTCATGAAATATATAAACAGTTTTGGGATGATAATAAAAATGAATTAAATAGATTATTTACAGAATTATTAGAAAATATGTTTTCCTCTACTGCTTTAAGAATAATTAATGCTAAAAAAATTAATCCAATAGGATTTAAAAATCAAACTCTTTTTATAGATGGTCATGATAGTAGAATTGACTACTTAAAAAAAGATATAAAGAAAAGAAATTTTTATTCTTATAAGTTTAAAGAAAGTGGATTAAGGACACAAGTAGTTTGTGATGTTAATGAATTTGCAATATATATTTCTGAAAGTAAGCCATGTAGAAATTATAATGATGGGCAAATGTTTTTAGATATGAAATTAGAAAATAAATTAAATGAAAATGATTGTCTTGCATTTGATGGTGGATATTATTATTACTTTGAAAAATTTATAGAAAATTGTGATAAAAAAGGAAATGATAAAATAAACACTAGTAATTTTATGTTTCCAATTAGAAAAAATAAAAATGAAGAGTTAACTGATGATGAAATATTATATAATGAAACATTTGGTAGTTTTCGAAGTAAAATTGAAAATTATTTTGGTATACTTGGTAATAAGTTTAAAAGATTTAATAATAATGAAAGAAATTGTAAAATAACAGATATAAAAACCTATAATATACAATTAAAATTAGTACTTTTATTATTAAATATAAAAAAGTTTGTCGATATTTATAATATACCTATAAAGCCAAACCATATTTTATGGTCTAATGAAAACTTTAATTACCCTAATCCAAATAAAGAAATAAATAATATTATATATAAATTTGATTTAATAAAATTAGCAGAAATGAATAATAGACAATCAGATTACTTGTATAATTATTTTAATTATAACAATGTTCAAGAAACAAATGAATCAAATATGGATCTAGAAAGTGAAAATGACGAAGAAAATTTTGAGATAGAAAAAATATTAAGTCATAGAAAATTTAAAAAAAGGATGAAATTTCTGGTAAAATGGAAAAACTATGATGAAACATACAATGAATGGGTGTGGCAAGAAAATTTTAATGAAACATTAATAATAGATAAGTATTTAGAAACAGTTAAATTTTAAAATTTATTTGAAATTTAAATGTTTAGATTATGTTAGAATGTCCTCCAATTCTTATGTTATCGGATTCGGAAAATCTCTGGTCTTTTACTTTATCTAAGAAATATTCTCCTGGCACTGACCTTATGAGCAAGTGGATTCTAGATGACAAACAAGTAATAAACATGATCGTTACAAGAGTTATTGGTAAGTATAACCATAGAGATTGAAAAGATTTAGGAATAACCATTAACTACTATTAACTTATTTAGGCGAAGCTGCAAAGGACAAATATATCACCAAGCTAACAGAATGGCCAAATTATACAAAATCAGATGTCCTTTACTGCCCAATCAAGAGAAACGAGCTCAAAGATCTTCCCCCAATCTTAATCGAAGTACAACACACCGCCAATATGAACTTTTATAGAAGACTCATGAAATATTCTTTATCAGTTCAGGAGCAGTACTCCGTGTTACCGATCGTGCTAGCTATTTGTGTTCACCACACTTCCAATGAACTTCTTGAAATGAGTTCTGTTTCTGATCATATATCTTTTATGAAGGAATTGCCTTCACCTGGTTGGGCAAAGTCTTGTTTTTTAATCAACAAAAAATCAATATTGAACTTTGAAGATGAAACTCCTTTAGAACGAGTTGTTGCTCTTGCTCAATTCTTTGTTGAACAACAAACTTCTTTACTTCATATTAGAAGACATGATGATGCTACTGTTCAACTTCTTTACAGTATTGCAAAACGTATTTTTGAAGGTGAACTCGCTGCTGATCAAGACAAAGATGATGCTTTAGAAGAAGTTTGTACTGAATCGTATAACCAATTAACTATGGATAAGAGGTTATTAGCTGAAGATGTTTCTGATGACGCTGCTCGCAAACGTACTATTGATTGTCTCGATAACGGTATTAAATTTATAAATGATTTCAAAAAGAAACACAAGATCAGCCCTTATTCTTCTACGGCAAACGAAGCTACTGCTAGTTCAGCTGCTCGTATTAAAAAAATAAATCCTGATTGGCAATTCGTTGACTCTTACCGTGAAGAAAAAGGCAAAGATATGGATTGGAACAAATGCTTCGAACTTGCAAAAGAAAAAGGACTATTTAAAAAGTATACCAAGATGGATAGTGCAAAAGCAGCCTACTTTCGTGCCAAAAAATGAATAAAAAATATATATGTTTTTCTATCATTCTTATTTCTGTCGTAGTTTGACTTTTGAAATAATGATTTATTATGAATTCAAGTGTCGAAATAAATTCTAACAGAATTGGTTGAGACACTCAAATAAAAAATATGAAGTATGGTTTGCTTTATCTTCTTTTTATTTAATGTCAGCGAAAAAATAATAAGTATAAAAATGAGTTCTAATGCTATAATATAATAATTGATCTTCTTTTTTGCTCGGTCAGCACCCCTTTTATTTTTAATATTTTAACAAGTTATTTTATATAATAAAATAAAATTCAATTTTTATTTTTTCGAAATTTTTAAAAGTATACATGCCAAGATTATTATAAATAAATTAAATTAATAAAAGTTAATTTGGCTATACCGTTTCTTCTTGGCTATCTAACCAACTACTGCTAATAGACCAGAGTATAATTACTATGACCTTGACCGGTCCTCATAAATGTGAAAAGAGATATGAAAATGATAATAAAAAAAAGAAGCTGTATGAATCAATAAAATGAATATTAGTAGTAAAAAAAAAGATAGGAAATTCAGTGATTCTGTCTGGTTGTTTTCTTTACAGTAAACCAACGTCACCGACTACAATGGTTTTAGGTACCATTTTTGGGTAAATGTAATAATTACGATGAGTTACATTGTCAGTTATCGATGAAGTGGTCAGCGGCATACTTAAAATACCAGCATGACTTCTGATTGCTTCCACTTCAACAACATAATGTTTACCACCAGTATGGCCTATCGTATATGGGCCACATGGACAACCAGCACTATTGAGATCTACGCCATTAAAAATGTCTATAAAACACAACATTTGCTTTTTGCCTACCAATAAAAATAAATGGTTAAATCTATATTATCTACTCTTTCAACAAACATGTTCTACTTTACCGTTATATTCATGCACAAAGTACATAATAACTTCCCCAAAAAATGTCTGGACTTGCAGATCCGCTGGAGCATTGCGCCTGGCTTTTTTCGTATCTACTTCTATATCCATCTTAACAAAATGACATAGTTTTTCTGTCTTCCGCTTTGTCTTAATTGCATCATATACTGTCTCATTCATATAGAGTCTCTGTCCTACTATAATATTGTCAGTAATGTCGTCATATCCAATACTATCATTAGGGAACTTTTGTCTCCAAAATTTCACCAGATAATGTCTTAAGTTGACATCAGCGTAGTCCTCAATGCTACTTTCAAAATGATTCCACAGCTGTGTATCATCAGAAAGCATACACCATAAAAAAAAATCCTGTTAAATCCTGTGGAAACCTCTAATTCACAGGATTTTTGCGTTACAAGAACTACTTGAATTTAATGACCGCAGTGCCAATACTTATTGGCTAGAAACAAACAATCAAGATCATATCTGTGAGCTCGTATTGACCAATCCCAACTTACATACAATATAGCCCTCTACAACTAAAATAGTGTATTTCAAATGAAAAAATTTTGCAAAAAAAAAACTCGTTGTTTATTTTTCTATTATTACAATCTAAGCATCCATATAAAAATTTAATGCATTTGTTGTGATTTTACTTATGTTACAACCCTTTAGCAAAAGTACTTACGCATTTTTAACATACTAAGCATTCAATCCAAAAAATATTAATAAGTTACTTCCATCCTTTAAAAAAATCTACCACAAATAATGAAAAAAAAGAAAGGCATGGATTCCCCATCATATTAGTAGTGATAAAAAGATAATAAAGACACATTTTATTGAGTTCTTTTTTTTCTGTTGTTGTTGTTGTTGTTGTTGTTGTTGTTATCACCCATGGCCAACGAGCGCGACATTCTCTTCCTGCTTCCACTTACCATGGTGGTGGTGGTGGTGCTAAATAAAATTGGTTAATAATTATTTTTCAGAAAGTTTACAGTAATATAATTATGAAGTTGTTACTATAGAATCCTACCCATTAAATACATATACAAAAAACGTACCTGCGGCGGCTGTTGGCGCTGGCATTATCAGTGCCGACGGAATGCCTAATATAAGCGAAAAATCAGAGTTATGAGAGAGACATTAATGAGATAATAAACATATCAGAAAGAAACCCATACATCGATACTTCCCGTGTAAGAGCAGCAGGGAAAGCAGCAGCAGGACGGGAACCAGTAGCACTATAAATTATATTTTGATATTAGAGACATCTTAATATTTCATTCACACATAGTACATAGCTATATATATATATAGTACCTGGTATCCGGAACTGAGAATTGCCGCACAATCTCCCTGGATTGCAAGGAAGAGCAAATGGACATAGCGCCTCCTACTGATCCTGTAACCTCATCTCTTTTAAAAATAAGTAGTTAAAATAACAAATATATATATTTTCAGTAATATACAGATGTAAATGGGTTACCTTTGTTGAGAATCATTGGTTGTCACCGTGCTATATTGTAAAAAGCATGCAGTAAGTATTTGTTACAATTCATTCCCAAACTATCAGCTTTTATATATTATTAGACTCCCTTCTAAAATTACTAACCTTTCCTCATCCCCGTGAAAGTTATTCCACTTCTGCACAAGAAGGTGGTGTGCAATCCAATTTTTTTCACATTCGTCTAGAGGGACGAAAGGATGACTCTTGGACACCGAGTCAAGGAACATTTTCATGGCAGTCTCACAACATGATTCAGTTTGCAACGTCCAAGAGGCAGGCCACATGTTCTCTGGAACTGTCACCTTCATTCTTTCAATGACTGTATCGAGATGTTTGTCGATACCAGCCATTTTTCTTTGTTGCTCTTCGACATTCCCATTGACCAATGCCAAGATGGCTCCTTCTACATCAGGCTTGGTGGGATTCCTCACCTTCCCTCTACTGTTGCGAGGCTGGCGCACGAAGTCCAATGGTAATTCAACTTCGTCATCACTTTCAGCTCTGTCTTGGCCACTTTCCACTTCCAGTTGCCCTTGACGTTCTACTAGTAGATTAACAGTCTCCTGCAATCTACTAATGGCGCCTTCTATTCTATCCAATCTTACAACAATAACGGGATCGCTAACGTGATGGTACACCGGAAGCTGTTCAGTCATCAACTGAGCAAATGATGCTCCAGGATATTGATGGAGAGCCTGGGAAGTAGGCTGGGATTGTTCATTGGTTTGAGGTACAGTCATAATGAAAAAAAAGAAGTAAAGTTATGACGCGTAAATGGTATATAACCTTGGCGGACCTCAAATACCGGAAAAAGAGTATTTCAAGAATTACTGCGTTTTTACTAATTTTATTTATAAAACTTTATTAATCAACAACGACATTATAACTACTGCGACCTACCATCACTGCGCGAAAAAGTTGATATCAAGTTCTTTGAAAACATCCTTCTAGTTTGCTATCAAGTTGTTTGAAAAAAAAAAAAGAAAAAAAAAAGATGCAATATGTGTAACAGCCAAAATTGGGTAATTGTGTTCCTTGATTTCCTTTTATATTAGCAAAACTATTTTTGATTTTTTATAAAAAAGAGTGCTAATCTATAATATGTCATGATTCATCATTATTCTTATACATCCCCCAACTTTTTTTTTCAGCTCTCTTTAACACATGCTATTACAGTTCTCGTTTACCATAATAAGAAAGGATTTAAATAGTTTTTTTTATTGCGTTGCTTTTTTATTGCGTTACTCTCACTGCAAAAAAAGTGGTGTATCAAAAGGCTCTCAACAGGCTGATATCGTTATTTATATCTCAGATATCAATAGGATATCACACCTCATACCCCTAAAATTTTTTCCTGTTTTGTTTAATTAATGCCCTTTATGATTGTCCCAGCGTTGGCTTTGAATCACTCACAGCGTCACGCTGCAGCGCTGGGAACCCAATTTCATTTATGCATTATTGAACCTGAGCTTCTTTTTTTTTATACAAACCATATTGCATATAAATATGTGTTCATGAATAAGGTCAGTTATCATTGTAAATTTTAACATGCCAAACCAATCTGCACTTGGTACTTTTTCTTTAGATTCCATTCCCCCCACAATGTCGTTAGACAACTCAAGTACCTCGCTTTCCCATTTCAAAGGAACACGTAAACTTTGTCAGTGGAATGCTTTCCTCCATCTTGTTTTTCAGGACAATGAGGTTGGAAAAGGTAAGTAGTCTATTTGAGTTTGTTGATTAAAGTATGATCAAATATTGAATTTACTTTTTGTATAGAATGGAGAAGTTTAGTTGATTGTGAGGATGACAACGCGCCAACTATGGCTGAACTAAGCGCTGCGTTTCACAAGTTTGACGAGGGGAAAAAATTAGAACTTAATGAAACTATAGAGGACTTGTCAAGCATCAGAAAAAATCCTTTACCAGCTAACGATTTAAAGAATAGGGAAAGGGTTGCTAAAATGTATAGAAGAGAGATATCTTCTATTTTAACGAGAGCGAAGAGTCATCTGGGATGGGACATAGGAGTTCTTTTGGCTTCTGACAACAAGTCTGATTGGGACTACACCGGCCGTATAGCTAACTCAGGTGAGTAAGGGAATGGATCTATAACAGCTGTGTTCTTTTTGGTACTTATACGCATTATAGAGAAGGCATCCAGAGCCCTAAGAGCACTAGGAGGTGAGCAGGCCTTTTTAGACAAGATGAAAGGTAATTAATAAAACAGTATCATAGTTATTACCTGTGAAATAAATGGCATACTAATAGAAAACGTTAATTTATTAGCTGTTGGGACTGTCGATGAAGGTATTGATTTATGATACATATTTTGTCAACGAAGTCAAAAATAGCACAAAATAGACTGGATGTTAATTGTGTTTTTCTATTGTATCACTAGAGTCGAAACAGCCTGCTTTAACCCGATCGACAACGACAGTAAAGCACAAGCTGTCAACAACGATTCGACGAATGTATAGTAAGTGTTTTTCTTTGTATAATGTCAATACCATAATATTGATGTTTAGTTTGACAAGATATATCATTTATATGGAATATTTTTCGGGCTGTATTATTTTGGATTTAGATGAAGCAACTGGACGCAATCTTAAAACATTTCCATGGTCCAGATTCAAAAGGCATGATTTGATTGAAGATGGATGGAGATATCGCTATGAGGAGGATGGATTTGATATGATTGGTTTTGATTTTGATCACGACGTTGCTCGAAATCCGAGTGAGATGGGAACAGTAATGAAAAAACGACTGACATCATCTCTTAATCAAAAGAGGATTAAATTCGCCAAAATTGAAAAATAAATAGTAGTAATAATGGGCAACAAACAATTGATGTTGTCAGAGGAGGATTACATGGAATATCAATTAATTATTATGATATACATTTGGATCTTTTTACCGGCGTATAGTGATTATAGTGAGGAGACAAATAGAATAATTGTGGAATTTTCATTATACTTCAGGGGGTATTAACTGCTTAAATAGAAATTAATTTAATAAATACAAATCTTTTAATTAAAGTTTTAATTAAAGTTATAATCAATGTAATCATACATCTATCTCTTTCAACTTTAATGAAATATCAACTTTTATGGTTTATACGTACACATCTAGCCGTATGTCTATATCATTACTATCCTTATATAAATACTGTCTGTTTTCAAAAATATAATGTTCGTAATATTATCATCTCCTTTCTTAACAACATCTCATAATGTACACGCCAAGTGAAAACAGACGATTAAAGAAAAAGTTCAAACGCTCTCTTCGCAGAGGTGAACGCTACATTGAAGAAGTTTTCGGATCATATGTCACGAGTAAAGGTCAGATAATTCCACAATCACGCTATGTTTCAGCTAGATCACTTGAAGATGAGAGTTCCCGTTTGGATCGTACTGCTGGTATATAATAGTTAAAAACTCTTTGATTAATTATGTTTTTGTGTTCAATATATTAACATTTGTTTGCTATATAAATTAAAGTGAATACCTCAAACCAGAGTCAGAGTAGTAGCTATAGTCAAGAGTATGCTGATGACGATGTCGGTACTGATAGTAATGCAATGGAAGATAATGTCAATAATCATTTTGGCAGATATTCTTTGAATAGTACTGCAGTTAAAAACTCCAAAGAAGAACATCAAGAAAGGCTAAAGAAGCTCGATGAATCCTGGAGAAGTATTCTTGATGAAATAGTCAAAGAATATGTGACTAACATTGGCTACCAAGGAAAGCCAAGCTATAGCGAAACAACTTTATTCGGTGATAGTTGCAATTGTCCAACAACTCGAACTAAAGAAGTGTTATGTATATACTTAACAGGTAAGTCTATTGTTTTTATTGGCTATTATATAAAAAAATATCTTCATAAGTTTCTTATTACCTGCTATTGGACAATGCATATAGGAATACATAATACAAAAGTCAATTTTTGTGATTGTCGAAAGGATGCATTAACACTTGTCCGTCATAATCTCTTTCCTGCTTCACCAAAACTCCCAGTAACAGCTTTTCATTTTACTTTTCTCGAATTTTTCGCGCTTTTACAAGCTGAGGGTTATTTGGCAGTTCAAGCTTTTGCAGCTGCATCTGCTACTGCACACAAATATCAGGTAGATACATTTCAAATAGCATTTAACAGCTAAATAGAATGTCAAAAGAGTTGCTGCAGTTTTATAATAACATTACACATTTATGCTATATATTATCCTTTCACACATACACTTTTTATTGATTTATGTGTATACGTACATATAAAAATTTTATATCTGTCAGAATGTCGATCGCATTCGCAAATCACTTGGGAATGCTTACTATCCATACCTAGAAATGCAAAGAAGAATTACAAGTGAATTGGCTACGGAGTTGGCAGATCCAACTTTAATAAAAGAAGATGGATGTCCTGCTTGTCCAAAGGTATGTTGATATTCAGAATTGATAGCAGCTTATAATATATCTGGTATCTGTATTATATGTAATGTTGTTATTTATTTATTTTAATTATCTGGACATATATACTGCTTAATAGGACAAAATGTTTGTTGCCTTAGATGGTAATATGCAACTTCGACGGCGTAAAGCGAACGAAAAAGATACAGTTAAAGCAGAACCTAGCCTCTTTTTCGAACCTGAAAAGCTTTTGAATAAGTATGACAATGACAGCTTTAAACCAAATGATAATGACACTACCGAGTGTTTGAGTGATTTTAAAGCTGCTAGTCAAGCTATTACTTCAAAAAAGCTCGACAAATTCCATGAAACAGGACTATTTGGTTCTGTTTGTGGGCGCCATGATGTATTACTTTATTTTGTAACATCTATATGTCCGGAGAAAAGTAAACTACTTTACTTTTATATTACACATTATTTTTAGTTGTGAACTGTTATTTATTAACACTTTTTTTATAATATACGTATGTATTTCCTCTTTTGCCGTGACTACGTATGAATGGTCTATCTATTTTTTTCATTATAGATTCATGTATCCTCTCTCCGTTCTTGATGTTATTCTGCAAAAACATGGTAGCAATATAACAATATTTTATGATATTGCATGTCGTTTTTCAAATGCGATTAAAGTAAGTATGCTACTTATAATATATTGAATATGGTATACAACTATGATACTTACATTATGTTTTTGTTAATTATATTACTCTCTTATTAATACGTAGAAAGCATTTGAAGATCGTTATAATTTAGACAATGTAAACATGGCAGTTTCTCTTTTTCATTCATTTTCACATAGTATTACCTGTCAAAGCTCGTATCATCCTCGTTTTATAGAAGGCTGTAATATAGGGCTGTCAGATGGTGAGGGGTGTGAACGGGCATGGTCCTACTTCGGCAATTTCGTGAAAATTACGCGTCAAATGTGTGCTGACAGGCGAATGGCTATTTTGGTGCATGCAATGCTTCATTATCAAAAAAAGAGAATACTAGGTTTAGGTACATTTGCTATTTAAATAACTCTTTTTTACTGACATAATGATAATATCTCACTGTTTATCTATTGTTTGAATAATTATAATAGCAAAAAACATTCAAAGTCGTAAAGAACGTGCTATTGATTTAAAGAAAAAAGCGTGCGATTATCTTATAAAAAAGAGTTCAGAATACGTGTATATACAAGAGCTTAGTACAGAGAGCAGTACTGTACATCCTGCTTGGTGGTGGATTGATGGTGATGTTCCAGAAGATAATTTTCTTCATAAATGGAAAGAATTCAAAAACAGATAACAAAAAAGAAGGATAATTTTGTTAGTAACGAGGATGAATATGGTAATTATACGTATTCTCGGTTTTTGTTGAACAATGGTATTAATTATTTGATTGGTTATTTTAATAGACTTTCTCCATTTTCATTCTATGAATCCTTCAGCAAAAATGAATTATTATAAAGAGTTAAAAGTCATGTACAACTTATTGTATGTGTATTGATATATGAAGAAAAGATATTTATGTTGTGTAGTACATGGTAGTTTAATGATAGTAGTAATTGCAGTTCACGCATATACTAATTAAGAAAACTATATTGTTTATGTTTGTATAGAGCAAGGGAAGAAGAAATAAACAGTAAACTAGAGAGTTCAGAGGCTGATAGTAATGCGGGTCTTACTGCTGGTGAAAAAGGTATTAAGATACCAGCAAATGTATCAATGAAATACTAGTACTATATTAATCAAATGTAATTATATTTATATGATAATATACACAATATATAGAGCAATTGGTATTGGAACGAGCAGATCTAATCAGAAAGCGGACAATTGCAGTAGAAATTGTAGAACGACGAGAGCGTGCTTATCATATTGACCCTCAGTATCGCTGGATTCCAAACTCTGTTGAGTTTAGTATAATGGAAAATAAATGTGCAGCCACACAACAGAAGACGCTTTTTCTGGCTTAAAAGTACTCGTAATCTCACGGGCTATGATGAACGAACAGTTACGTGGGCGTGCAGGAAAACTAGGTGTGTTATTATTAGGCATAGAGTAGCATATGTTTGATTATGTTGACAATTGCGCGTTAATACTAATATAACTGTAAAGGGGAGCATGTGAGTACCAAAGTAAAAAAGTCTATTGTTAAGATAGGTAAAGATGCAAAAAAGTATCTTGAATCATATAACAAAGCTTCCCGGGTATTACGTGAATCTGAAATAACCTGGGAGGAAATTTGCAATCCTGCTGCTCCGTTTTGGGAAAGGACCATTATGCAGAAAGAGTTTGATATTCTTCGTGAAATTATGAACAAACGACGTGCAGAAGAAGAATTACAATTGGCGGAGGTAAAAATAACTTTCTTTTTCTTATTTATTTTGAAGATAACGCTTGTTATTAACGTTATTACCATTAGGGACGAGTTGGTAAGGTTGAATAATTACGCCACCGAGTCGATGTCGAGCATTAGAATTTAGCTATCATACAAGAGAGCCGCGGTAATGGTTGGCGGTCAGCTCTTGTTTGATTATCTGATAAAAGCGGAAACTCTTGTGGTCTTTCGGTTAATATGAAGGTTGGGTCAGAGTGCGCTCAGCCGATATAGTAGCTCTTGAGTCACCAGATGTCACTATATCATCTGCAGAAAATGACACAAATATTACATTTGAAGATGAATATGACGAAGAAGAACATTTCGTAATGGGGTATGAAGAATGGGAGAATAATTTGATAGAGTCTGATAGTGATGAAGAGGATGTAAGTGATGATAATCGTAGCATTAATTAGATGCTTATTATAATCGTCGCTTTATATTTTGTTTTTCGAATCTGCCTTTAATTCTTCTTCCTAAAAATAGTAACTTATTATTATTTTATTACTATACACATCAGGTAACTACTGTCTTTTTTAATTATGGTCTATTACTTTTATTATCCATGCATTTTTATCTTCTTTTTTTTCTTATTCTCACATAATTACACCCTGTTCTTTTAATACAAAAGCACAACAATATGTATATTCTCTGTATTGTTTTTAGGACCAATTCACTCGCCTTTGTATCTTTTACTGCAATATATCGCTCTCCTCTTACATCAATATATGTTTCCATTTTTAATTTATGTAGTATCATCCTTTCTCATTGTTATTATTTCTATTATGTTAAAACATCGTTTATTCTCTTATTTATATCTTTCTTGTTCAAACAACGATATTTTTCTTATAATATATTACTATCAAACTACTTATACAACAATAATTCATTTGCAAATTTAAATATATCACGTTTTACTCTTCGAACTTTTGTTACAGCAATGATGGTACAGCTGGGGTTTTTTAAGCTTGTCATTTATATTTAAACTACACCATTACTTTACTTATTATACTATCTTCAAGATGAAAAGTTTATTTTGTTTCATTTTTTGGTTACTGTACATAGTTACTTTATATAGCTTTTTATTATTTCTTTGGAGTGAAATCAGATCAGATGAGTGTTTCGCAAGAATGACTTTTAAAAGATACCAAATATACCAGTTGTTTTATAATCGTTGAGCTAATGTGTGTATGTTTTTACTGGATAAATGTAAACTCTAGAGTATGTTGTATCATTATTTATTGTATTCTGATACTTATCATTAAACACCTCACTCTTTCTATTATTTGTATAAGTTAACTACAGCGTACATCTCTCGATATATATGATGCTATTTTTATTTCTTGCTAGTAAGCACCATCGTATGGATTCACTTACAGTGAAAATAAACTTTAACAATATAGGTGTCAGTATTACGTATCAATGATTTGTATGCATTGATGTCTATTGAACATGGATTGAGTTCATGGTACGTAGTGTTGAAATAACGCCCATTTTTATACAAACCATATAGGTAATAAAGCTTGAACTTCTGCATTGCTATTATACTACTATACTTAAAATCATGTAAAACAAATAGTTACATAGGTTAATAATAATAATAAGCTCATTTCCACTAACGTAAAAGGAGAGAAATAAGAGACACATTTTCATATATATTTAACTACTATAGATTCAATATCTCACAAGTTACAAGTCGCTACGTATAAGTAAATCTTGATTATTTGCATTCTATATTTGAGAACTCAATAATACATATAGTACTATGTTTGGTTGAGAGTAATTGATAGTTCTATTTATACTAATAAGTATTTAAATTAAACATGAATCAATGAACACATGTTTCATACAAAATAACTAAAATCAAAACTTTGTTGTAAGTGTTGATTAATATCATATATATATAAATTTAAACACATCTTTTTGATAACACATTATTGAACTCACTATTAACCAAAATGTGCGAGATTATAATATAGTATTATCTAGAAGCAGCATGACACGATTAAATTGATTGGATCTATAAGGGAGTGCCACGTGTACATGCATATCGAGAGATTATGCAAAACGGAACTGGTAAGCTCCCAGCGCTGCAGCGTGACGCTGCGAGGGATTCAAAGCCAACGCTGGGACAATTATAAAGGGGATTAGTTAAACAAAATAGGAAAATTTTTCGGGGGCCAAAGGTCGTTACTTCTATTACTAAAAATGGAGAAGTACCGAAAAATTATGGCACCCAAAAAAAAGTTATAAAAGACGCTCATTTTTTCCCTCTTTTTCCCTCTTTTTTTTTTCTTTTCCTTGCTTCGGCCCGGCTTCATGCCCAGGCAATTAGTTGCAATCAGCTTTTTACCTTTAAAAGTTCAGGGTGAACTACACTCATGAAGTGCTCTCTGGTTAAGGAATGGGCCAGATTGAGTAAAATAGCTTCGGTTATTTTATTTGATTTGGTCACCTCCTTAATTTGGAAAGTATGTTGAGTGTACGATCCTATGGACATTTTAATGTAAAATACTGTTAGCAATCTAATTGCCTGGGCTGAAGTGCGTTAGGATGATCGGAGTATCAGCTAGTTACTTAGTTAACACAATATAATAAATAAATGAATAATAATTTTTTTTTTGCGTATGACGATGAGTTGAATTCTTTTTTAATTTTAATTTTTTGCTGGTATAATAATGCGCGTGACATTATAAAAACACGCGTTTGAATTTTTTTTTGCCATGCATTCATTTCCTCCATTTTCTTTTCTTTTCACGAAATGCCATTTGTTCGAACTAAATATAAAAATATTATAGATCCCATTATGTGAATTCGTGGTAGAATTTAAATATTTCCAGTTTTTTTATTAAACTTCTAAATGTTTCAACAAGTCTCAGGCAAAAAAAATATACTTGCCGTTGGTGAGTGTTAGTAAAATGAGTGAACCATTTTTTTTTATTGTTTCCAAGATATTTTTTTGAAGGTCTTATAATCCACAAATAATCTTACATTTTATTCTATGGTCAATGACGATATTATAATTCATAGAGTAATAATAGTATGTAACTTACCATTCTAATATTTAACGAAAATAGTTTACTCTTTTATTTTTTACGTATATTTTGCTGACTGCGTAATTATATCCAGATAACTATTATAATATTTTATAGTTATTAAAGAATCTCATGAACATATCTAATATCCAATCTTGGTTTCACATAGCAATAATGATTAAAAAGAGATTCTTTACATGATCATTCTTCATAATAACATATTAATTCAAATATGGCAATAAATTACTTTAAAAAGGCAATTTGTTTAAAGATGGACAATTTTCATTTCGTTTGAAACATGAATATGATTTATTGAGATATATATATAATAGACAATACATGATACTGATGAATGATGGGAATATGATATAATGATAATAGTATAATAGTTAATAAAAATACAAGTAAATGATAGTGAATGATGCTTTTTATCATGAGAAAAATGGTATATAACAATTAAGAATGAAATAATGACTAAAAAGGAATATTACTTTTTTTTCTTGGGTAGAGTATAAAAATAGGGAGTATAATAAGAGTATATAAGTTTGGCTATTATTATTAAGCACCTGTATTAGTTGGATCGATGCCTTGAGTATAAGTTGCTCGACCACCCATTGGATCAATAAATTGACGAACATTACTATTTCTCACCGGATCTTTGAGAAATTTAGAAGACGCGATAGGTCTATTTTATTTTGTTCACGCTTAGTTACTTTCTTTGATGAAGAGTTAATCTCACTCTTAATTTTCTTGTTGGATCGTGTGAATGGAAACATTATTATTTTTTGAATGGGTTGAAAAAGTATAGCTTTCGTTGTTTTGAGACAAAAGATGAATATAAAGACTGTACGTAAACACGTGAAGAAATGAATATTTGTCGTGGAAGTTGCTTGTTTATATAATTTTTTTGAACAACTTCTTTTCAAGTTTTTGATCTAGTTTACACAATAACAGAAGTTTTTTAAATTGGTCACTTTTTTCTTTGTACCCAGCACATTCTTTCTATGATATTTTCCATATAAGATAAAAAAAAGACACGTGAGTGTAAATTATATTCCACTATCAAAAGAGCTTTTTCTAACTCTTGTTACAATTTCCTTTCTTAAAAAAAAGAATATATCAGTTCATTAAACCTCGATCTTTATAATTTTTACCACAGGTTAAAGTTGTCGCTCACATTATCCATCTACAAAGATGATATAATTACGACTGTCTCATCCACCAATTTATCCATAATGTCCATTATCCGCAAAAATACACCCCATCAAAAGTGCCATGAGGACTTTTTTTTTATTATTATTCAAACTAGCAAGTGAAAATGAGTAGTAGTGGGTTTAACAGTTGCTATTCATAAATGTGATTGTATCAGTATGTGTAACAGTCCGTATACTGAACAATAAGATGACGATATATTTGCATAAAAATAAAAAGATGTAGCTCCATTGTTCTTTAAAAATTATTATCTTGTAAAATATAACTTTATGAACCCGTCCCCATGTTATTCACAAGTTCTTTTCGGCTCAATACGTACCCCATCCTATTCAGCACGAGAATTTTGAACGATTTGGTATTCTTACGTTCAGATATGTTAGTCTGAAAAGATTTGATAAAGTCCTTTCTTCATCCTTGTAAGAAGAGTCACGTATGCATTTTCCCAAATGCTGTCTTCTTGGTCGATTATATATTTGTTGAAGTAAGTTACGACTTTTTCCATGGATAAAAGAAATAGCTATAGATATAAAGATATAGATATAAAGATGTGAGTAAATCGACTAATACGTACTATTTGAATTTGTGCTTCCTTATATACTCAATTCTAACATGTATGCAGCATGAAATGCTCTGTTTAATCATATTTGTAATTATCCATAATTGTGATGTGATTATACTTATACCACTGCAAAAAAAAAAAAAAAAAAAAACCAATACATGCAAAATAACAGCAATGTATACAAAAGAAGCGAAGTTATGGTAATGATTTATTATTCAAAAAATATTTTAAATGTTACGTATTCAATTAATTTCTTGGTTCAATTTTGCTAATATTACTCATTTCTAGATGGCTACGTAGATATGATTTAGAGCTAGGCTATTTAAGTTGGGCTGCACCATAAGAAAATAATCTTATATTACTTCAGGTTTGTGATAAAAAAAACTTCGACTACGAGAAAAAATAAAAAAAGAGAAAAAACGTTTTGTTTCAGCTTTTTGACTATCCCTTTTTTTTCTTTTATAAGATCATCCTGTATCGCTTCACTTGACCACGTGAGCCCCTAGACTTCGGTCCGGTTCGTTTGGAGGTAGAAGTCGCAAGGGGTTCTTCTCTCTCTCTCTTGGAATCCCAAAAGACGCTTCCCATATGGTGTAGCAGGTATGTTCAAAGCTATATATTAAGAACTTATTTTTTTTACTCACTCTTAAACCCTTTTTTTTGTGTCGTAGCAAAAGTTATTTTTGCTAATAAAGTTTTCTTTTTTTTTTATATAAATACAGAGGGTCCCCGTTAATTTCATATCCGTTCACAAAGAATGAAGGAAAGGTAAAACTAACAGAAGAAAATTTTCACATCCCCCTTAATTTCACTTTCACAGCACTTAGCGGCATTGAATCCTTAACGGGTCTTATGTAATCCAAAAAAAAAAAATTATGTGATAAATATAAGGATTGTAATTAATTAGTATACAGGATGGCTTACTTTTTTTATTACCCCATTTGCATGTTTTTTATGAAAAGTTTATTCAATGTTTATTCTCTTCTTGTTTTCTCGTTTCAAGTCTTTGCATATAGTACTAATATCAGTGCCTTAAACAGCTTGAATTCATTTTTAGCTTATCATGCTAGCGATCGGTTTGTCATGGTTCGTGGGCTAAGTTTTTTTTCTCTCAGTCAGAATACTATACCGTTCAGCTGTCAAGCCAACGTTAGATTCGGTTACTGTTATTTTGTTTTGGTATACGTATACCCTGAGCTGTACACGTTTTTAAATAAATTTGTTCATTTTAAGACATTGGGAAAAGCTACATAAAGTAGAAATATTTAAAAAAAAAACAATTATGACCATGTCCCATCAATCGAAAGTAGCGGATTTTTTTTTACTGCAATACATAGTTGTTTACGGTATAAAATAATAGAGAAATAAAAACAAGTGTAACGTACATTGCTGGTGCAGTGTAGTTATTAGGAGCTTGTGCCAGTGCTTTACAAGACATGAATGTGACCAAGGCGACCATAGCAAATAAATATTTAAACAGGACGACCGAATAATTGATTGAATTGTTAAAAAGTTTTATGATGCTATCGAATCAATGATGAAAACAAAAAGAAAAAAAAATTGTTGATTATTTCTAACCAGCAGTTGTATAGTTATAATAAAATAGCATATGTAAAAATGATATGTGTATCTTTCTACAGTGGATTATATATGCAGCGTTAAATCTTTTATAAAGGGAATGTGTTTTTTTCTTGGAACATAACAATAGATCTAGTCCAGGGGTAGCAATTAGTCAAGTTCTAACTATTATTAACAATGACAGTGGTAAAGGAGAATAATATATAGTGAACAAAGTCATCGTTATATAATGGCTATCCATATACAACAGTATAATTTTTTTAGATCGTTGAAACATTAATTTATTACTAACATGGCATTTACGTAAAAGCATTTAAAATAGTATTCTTTGTATATACCTGTTTTCTGGTTTGAAAAAATATATTCAGAGAATAGCATTTCAGACACTAAATACACTTGTATATTTGCTGTTAATTTGATAAGTTTTATACTTACGTAAACAATAAAATTAGTACCAACGTTATGTCTTTTATATTTATTATTTGTCAGCAAGTCACCGTCAGATCACACAATACGTAGTAGTTAAAGTGTAAGTTAGCAAAAATAAAATAAAATATAAAAATAACATGCGAGCACATATAAAATAAAGATACGTAGCACAATTCAATTCATTTTTATTTAGATTACCAGCTGATACACTATTGTTTAAATCATGAAATATGGTTTAACTTTCGTTGGCTATTATTCTGTACGTGGTTCTAACTTTAAGCTGTAAATAAGCTTACCTAATTAATATATATATACAACTTATGATACTAGCAAAATTAAAAAGAAAGTAAACAAAAGAGTTTGCAACCGCTGCTATAAATATAACATTATCATGACAGCATAATCCAGACTTTCTCTTGTCAACAAAGATTATTGTGATGTAATCTATTCTCGGTTATATATGTGGTTTTGGTGTGAGTGCTGCCATGCTTCTTAATAATTACTACAACAGCACTTGATGTTTGTTATAAATATACATTACTACATATTACTACAAATAAAGTAAAACATTAGATTTTTGAGTGAGATAAAACCACATATATACTCAGAACAAAATCGTTTGATAAGTGATCCAATTATTATTACAGTTCCGATAATATGGTTCAAGTGCAGTCATTAGATTCTTTACTTTGGTCCAAAAGTTCACGGGACATTGATCAAGTCTTCTCAAATTCCCACTACTTATTAAAAGCCGAATATGTAAACAGCCTATAATAGATCAGCGTTTGCTTCAATACACTTACCAGTCCATGTATAGCTGTTAGCTCCACAAATGCAAGCACGACACCTACAAAACCAAGAGATAATATATTTCAGTAATGTTTATAATTGAAGATGAGCAATAGATAATTAGAAGAATATAGAAGCTTTTTTTTTCGCTTATTTCTTATCTTTAACATTTTTGGAGTATTACTGTATATTTGTTAGGAAAGAAAAGCTAAGCAATAGTTGTAGCTTTCCCATTGTTCTTTACTATTCGGCGCAATTGAATAGATATAATACTTATATTGTTTCAATTCCATAAAATTCTGTCTGTTCAAGGGATTATCCATTTTGTATAACGTGATACTACAAAAAGTATACCTTCCCTTCTTTTAAGTGTAAGAATAAAAATAAGAAATTATTATCTTATAATTTATAATTGTATCTATTCTCAAGACTGAACAGAGCAAGTGCAATTCATGAGAGCTGGTAAACCAAGAACTTCTGAATGATCTGTAGTTTTTGATTGATGCAGATATCATATAACGACTCCGTTTGCTTTCCGCACGCCGACGGAATAGTCACATCTTGCTTAACTTCGTTTGGATCTGCAACTTTCTTGTACTACCGATAACTTTTCCTTTGACCACACACTCCTAATGGATTCAATAGAAAGAGAAGTTACAAATTATATGGTCTCCACTGGGGATACCTCAACTGAGGCTTCTCAAGCTTCGGGAAACATTATTAAAGGTATATTCATTATTAATTTTTATATTCGACATCTTTTATTAGCATTTAGTTTATCATAATAAATTACATGTTCTGATCGTTTTTATCCCTTTTAACTCTTTAGCCGTCAATACTGCTTCTGTTCAAGCCAATTTATTACAACTTATTCAATCAATGGAAGAATATTTGACGAGCGACGATGATCATATTCGTGCAAAGGGTAATATATACATTTTTGTGATATAGATCGCGTACTTTTTCATAATATTTAAAGCGATTATAAATCAAAAAAAAAAAAAAGAAGTCGATCGATTGCTAAAAACCCTTTTTATTCTGATAGCTACTGGTCTTCTTTCGCATACATTACACAAGTGTGACCAACAAAGTATAAATGAAGCAGCAGGTATATTATTATACTATTATTTACTATTAAGTGAAAAAAGTGAACAATTTTTAATTGTACATGTATACACATATAGTCTCCGTTTTGGTGGATTTCTATTGTGATAGATTGACAGATAGAACTTGCGTACCTAATCTTTTGGAAGGTTTGGTTGCCTTGACGAGCTCGGATAACTTTACTGGTCCTAACGCAGTAACTACAGCTACAAGGTAAAGTATTTGAAAATGTGGAGTCTAAACTACGAATATAAATATCTAAAAGTTGCATATAGAATATTTGAGCGTGTCGAAATCCAACGTTTCCCTCAAGCTACTCGTAACACAGCATTTCATATTTTCGAAAATTTGATGGATAAACATTTGTCGGGTATATTACTTATTTTTGTTACATATCTTAAAATCCGTTGATTGTATCCATTTTACATACTAACAACTATGTTTATTATATATAGCATTAAAGGCAATTAATAATGAGTTCGTTTATGGATTTACTCAAGCTATGGATGGGGAAAAGGATCCAAGAAATTTAATGGCTGCATTCAAGCTTGTTAAATTGATTGTCCAGCATTTCGATATTGGTGCTCATGTGGAGGTAATGGATAATACAAGTTGTTTTTGTTGATATATATTTTTTAATTTGTTGCTAAAGTATATATCTGTGTGTGTGCATGAATTCATAGGATATATTTGAAGTGACATTCTGTTACTTTCCTATTACCTTTAAACCTCCTCCAGATGATCCATATGGAATTACTGCTGATGATTTGAAACAAAGTCTTCGGTAAATATTGTATAATATTAATTTCAAGGAGTCCATATGAAAAATTAATCTTTGTTTTTTTTTTGTACACATGTTAGTCAATGTATATCTTCAACTGGACTTTTCGCAAAGCTTGCTGTTCCACTTATATTAGAAAAATTGTCATCTACTTCTGGAAGCGCAAAGGTTAGTTTTGAACTTAAATCTATATGATAGTGATCTCAAGAAATAATTATACACTGACAAGTTGAAAATAGAAAGATTCTATGGAAACATTAGCTGCTTGTGCTCCAGTCTATGGTGCCAATATATTACTTCCTGTGATAGATGAAATTTTTGATGCGTTGAAAGTGGAGGTAACGTGTATAATTTTGCACAAATATTAAGTGAGTATAGTATAACTTAGTACTAACATATATACTTTATTTTCTATATCAAAAGGTTTTCCATTCAACCGATCAAGCATTGGAAGATGCAGCACTTGCATGTATTGAAAGTGTAGTTGCTACATTAAGTTCAGGCCTTGTTAGTAACAGTGGCGAAACAATTGAAAAAATCTTGAAGCCTTTAGTTGTGGAATGTATTGCAAACTTAAAAGAACCAGAACTGAAGAACGCTAAACCAGCTGGACGTATCTTACGAGCTGCATCATCAGCTTCATGTAAGTAACAAATACACACACACTCTCTCTCTTTCTCTCTCTCTTTTGGTACTTATATAATCTATTTTTAACTTTTTAGATGCTGCATGTGCTTCGATTGTCAACGCTGTAGCACCATTGTTGTTACGTCAATATCGTGAGACCGAAATAGCAACCCGACGAAAGGCAATTATGGATGTAATCTTGGAATTCTTGGAAGCTAGTAAAAGTTTATATGGTACAGCTGATGGTGATGTCGATAGTATGTATACATATATTGATAAAATAAGGGAGAGGGTTGATGATAAGGTCATAATTATACGCAGGATAAAATCTAACTTTTTATTTTTTTTATTTTTTTCATAGTGGACCAAGGTGAAGTTTCACCTTTAATTGAATACAAGGATCGATTCTTTGGTATCTTTGAATCAGCTATCACATCATCCAATGAGTATAATGGATTGCGACTTTCTGGATTAAAGGGATTAGAATTAATGGTGTTGACGAAGAATTATCTTTCTCAGAATGAGGTAAAAGCAAACATAGTCTATTCTTGTTTTAATTTCGTACTGATAATTATAATTTATACTTTTCTAGCGAGGAATTGCTGTTCAAGCATTCAATAAGATTTTGCTTCAAGAAACCGATGAAGAATTAAGGTATTGATAAAAAAAAATATAGCTCGAAGCGCTTTGATTTAACTAACACGAGTTTGGATGTTAAATGATAGAGCTGCTGCTTTAGCATCATTAAAGGCTGTTTCTCAATTTGATACAAAATATATTGTGGAAGAAACCATACCATTCCTTTTGAAGCGCCTCCCTGATTCCGCTGAAGAAACACAACAAATTAGATATAGCCAAACATTAGTTGCATTAAAGGTTTTATCTCCTGAGCCTTCCCTTTTTAAGGCAGCAATTCCACCACTTTTGCAAAAGTTTGATACTGTTTGTGCAACTGGTAAGTGAATAAGAAAACAAAAGAGAAAGTGGAGAAACATGGTCTAATTGAATAATTTATGTTTATTGATATATTTTATATATCATTATTTCTTTATATATAGACAAAAATTCAGCTTATCCTTGTGCAATTCTTCGAACTTTGTTGCGCATCTTAGAAATTAAAGTCTCAGAGAAGCATAGCGATGTCTCACCATGTATCGATACAATAGTTCCTCATTTTACTGCTTCAGCTATCAATGCATCTTTGGATTCATCAAAAGTACAAATGATTTTGTCGAACGACGTACTTGAAAATATTGCATTGATTATCATGGTTATTGTAGAAAGTCTCAAATCAGAGTGAGTAGATTTTTTTTTTCAAGATATTCATATGTGTGATTATTTATCTTCTGTATATTATAGTGATCAAAAATTGTTTGTCGATCGTATGTTTCAATTATATCTTCATGGTGATCTCTCACAAGTCAATATTCAAGCATCTGGATTTGAACCATTCAAGGTATTTTGATTTGTATAGAATCATAGATGTATAAAATAAAACTGACTCGAAAAATCATATTAAATGCAAACAGGATGAATCTTCAAACGCACAAAAAGCAACCACACAATTATTTGCAGCAGTGGTTGCTGCATGTCGACGAGATGTGAGTATTCTAATGATGTTTTTATACTTGGATAATTTGACGTTGTTATTGAACAACAAATTTTGTTGTAAAATAGGTCTCTTTCCCTGTTGCTAGCACAGAGGATTTCGTTACACAATTAGTCGAGATTGCTTTGAAGTCCACGGATGAAATTCAACAAGTATCACTCGTAAGAATGATTGGATCATTGATTAATAAATGGCGTGATGGTAATGTTAATTTCAAAAGAGAAATACGTTGTAAAGTTTTAAAAAGTATAGAAGAAACTGACAAACAAAAAAATAAAACTTTTATAGCAACCGCTGCTGCTACCTTTGTTGAAAGTTTGGCTACCAGATTAGAAAACATTATTTCACAGAGTCAAGGAAACTACTCTAATGCATTGAACATCTATCTTTGGGTAAGTGAAACAATGAGAATAAAATTAATTATAATTCAGTGTAACAATGCTCATTTTTTTTTTCTTTTGGGATTATGTAGGTTGCTAGAGCATTGGTATTGCGTTCACATGCACTAGGCTACAAAATGACAGATACTATTATTAATTGGTGTGCAGATCCAACATTTGGTAAACAAGCATCGCAAGGGTTTGATATCATAATTGGAGATGATGAATTGGCACTAAATAAGGCAGCATTTGCAATCATGACGGTACGAATATTATTTAGATATTATTAATATGCATGTTATAGCGATATACTTATCCGTGTTTATCTTTTAGATTTTATATAAGCAACGATTCTTTACTGCTTGTTTACCAAAACTTGTTGATGGTTTCCGTAGCTCCCCAAGTAGTAAGACTTAGTTTATTTATTTATTAGTCTTGTATGCTTCTTGATTAGCTTTATATTTATTATTTTCATCATTATTACTATTTACAATTTTTAGATATCAAGCACAATTATCTTATCGCTCTTTCTTATCTACTCAAGAACGTACCCAAACAGATTCTATTGAATGAATTGCCACCTGTATGTTTTTATTTTCTTAGTTACATACCCATCATCAATCTACCTAGATTAACTAACAAAGAGTTTTGTAATAGCTTGTACCACTGCTTATTGAATCACTCTCACTTTCCGATACAACACTCAAAGTTTCCACACTGGATACATTCAGACTGGCTATTGCAGAAGCTCCTGAAGCCATCACATCTCATGTACGATCCATAATTCCAGCTTTGCTGGAGTTATTAGATACGAGCAAGCAACAAAATCCAATGGATGTACGAATTGCAGTTCTCAAGTGTCTTGGTCAGTTCCCATCAGGTCTTACAAACGATGTGTTACAACCTCATGCCCGTTTTGTAACAAAGCAACTCGTCAAACCACTAGACGATAAAAAGAGACTTGTTCGAAATGAAGCAGTGG
This sequence comes from Circinella umbellata, assembly GCA_025093555.1. Lineage (NCBI taxonomy): Eukaryota > Fungi > Mucoromycota > Mucoromycetes > Mucorales > Lichtheimiaceae > Circinella > Circinella umbellata. The sequence goes on from JAIWNF010000056.1 coordinate 26,897, forward strand.
AATGTAGAGCCAAATGGTAAGATTTTCTAGCTCTTTTTTCAGTTTGCAAGAAAGTCAAATTAGTTCATTTTATTAACATTTATGTACCCATTCTTTTGTATTATATAGGTATACCATCATGTCATAAACGAAAACAAAACCAAAAAAAAAAAGACCACGTAGAAAGTAAAATTTTACTGCCCTCTAAATAATTGATAATTGTTAATTGTTAAATTATCTCTTATCTATCTTTGTTTACAGTTTGTACTTTTACAATGCTTGACATAACCTACTTAGTAGGCTAAATATTAGCACATCATAAATAAGATTTTTTTTTTTTTGTAAATGTAAATACATATAATTGTATTGTTAAAATCAGAAGCTGGTATATCAAGGAAATATGTCAAGAATTCAAAATCAAATGAGTTTAACAACCAGATAACAATGATAACAATGATCCTTTTGAGTTAGGTCACTGTCGTTGTATCAATACGTACGTTCTTGTTCTTGTTCGACTTTCTGTCTTAACTCCTAGTCATAGTGCGGCATATTCTTCGACCAGATATATTGATGATCAGTATCAAGCTATGCAGCAAGATTTGAGAAGTGCTATCTAGGGTCACTGGAAAATTAAAACCATACGTATACATTTTTCCACGAGCAAGATGTTCAAGTAAAATTAGTACGTATTTGAAGAATACTGCCAGCTATGACGGAGGCAACTCGACCCACTCTACATAAGTACTCATTGTTGTTGTCATTAAAGTGGCGCCAGATATTTTTTTTTGTATAAAAAAGTGGCACCAGATAGATGGATAGCAAAGTCGTTTGTGATTGCCCAATAAGTAACAAGTCAAATGACACAGCAAAGAATATATTCAAAATTGAATTGCGAAGAGATTTTTAATATGAAATCTTTACTTAGTTTGCTTAAATTTATTATTTACGTAGTTAGAAAATAATTATCAAGTTAGAAAATGCTGCTATAGAAATACACGGGACTAATTGTCTGTTTTCCAAGAATGAAAAAAAAAGAAGATTAGTAGTTAATTTCGCAATAATTTTCAGGCTTTCTATCCTGAAGAGACAAATCGAATTAAGAAAAAGAGAATGACCTCACGTTTATATATAATATAGAAAAACATCATTATGGACAACTATAAAATCATTGAATATACGAAATAAATAAATTGTATATATATATTGTTGAGCCAAAATAAAGCTTTCGTAACTAATTATGTCAACCAGAATACGTATAATGCCATGAAAAATAATCAATAACTTGATACTTATTTTTTAAAGTATAATGTAGCTACGCATTACATATTATAAAAAGGTGAAGATTTATACGTATGTGTAGAATTTATTTCAATGTTCAGAACGAGTCGATAAAAAAAAAACGTCGGTTTCACTCATCAAATACCTAGTATATACTGCCTTTTTGGTCCATCCGAGCATTTTCTTGATATGACCGTTATTAAACATTGTTTTACATGCTTCAATGGGAGATTAGAATTTTTTTTAATAACTGATACGTAATTTTGTTTCTATGCTTTCTGGACTCAAAAATCCCAATAATCTGTTGGTCGATTCGTTTCACACAATATGTTACCATCATCATCGTTACTTCGCATCATTTTTCGTGCATCACGTACATAGCCTTAACTTTAATAAGCAGCCAGGTCATAATTACTTTTTCGTAACAAGCGATTGATTATACTTTAAATGTCGTACTTCGTACTAGAGTTTGGGCTCTTTTAATGCAAGCAATCAATATTAGTGACATGGGTATTACCTGCTTAACGCTTCTAAAAATGATGATATTCTCTTTATCTGTAAGCTTCAGTTCATCTATGGCTTTTAGTTCTATTGTTAAAGTTACCTATATCTCATAATAATGACATAGTTTTTTAAAGATAAAAAAAAAGGGTTGAAAACATTCATTTGTATAAAGACACTGTGCTTAAAAGATGTAAAGATAAATAATGCAGCTGTTTTATTTTTGCCTGAAAATGGAAATTACGAAAAGTTCTTGTGACACACTGCATACATATATAGTTTTTACAGGTAGCGCTCACATATCAGTAAGTGGTACAGTACACTACACAAAGTGCTGTAGTACATTGATCAACATAATATCATATTTTTATGGGTAATCATTTTTACACCATTTTAATAATATATACATTTTGGGCCAAAAATAAATAAATACACAAACATAAGCAGTTATTAATACGTTAAATGTTGAACTATTTAATATTGTAGCAATTTAATGTGCAAAGATATAAAATTATTGATTCTATTTACAAAGATATGATGTATACTCTTTATACAAAAGGGGTGAGATTGATGTGTGAATGGGAAAAATCAGAATGGGAAAATTAAAAGTAAAAAAAAAGTATGTGTATGAGAGTGGCGAAGAGGAAATGATGACTTTGAGTACTATGTGGGAGAGTGAAGAATATGATTATTCAAAAAAAAGAAGAGGGGAAAGGGAGAAGGTGATTTTTTTTTCTTTACGAAGAGGAAGCAACTGCAATAGGTGCTGGAGTGTTTGATGTAGCAGTTTGTCGTTGTTGTTCTTTCTTCTTCTTTGCTGCCATGAAAGCAGCACGCATCTTGAAATAATCTTGGTGCATACCACATTCTGTCTTTTCTTTGCCACTCCAACGGCCTGATCGTTCATCTTCTTCACTAGCAGGCTTCTTGGTCGAATGCCAATCACCGATAGATCGATAACCCTGGTCGATGAGGCTATTGTAAGGCACCTCATTGGCGCGAATATAAGTCCAGACTTGCTTAAAGTCCCAGAAAGCAAGAGGATTGAGTTTGATAAGACCGGTCGAATCGACTTCTAAGACAGGAATTTCTCCTCGATCACCCTTTTGACTACGACGGCGGCCTGTGATGACGGCCTTCACTTGAAGACCCTCGTAGGCACGTTGAGCAGGCTCGACCTTGACAAGATAGTCGTATGTTGATTCATCGGCTTCCCACAAGCGTTCACCATGTTCGGCTTCGAACTCTTTGGCGTTTGCGCAATCAATAGGTTTGAAAATGTTGAATTTAACATCGTATGTTTCTTCGCAACGACGAACAAGGTCGATGGTTTCATCAAAGTGGTAAAGTGTATCAAGAAAAATAAGTGGAATCAAATGTTGTTCGTTACGGTCAATGGTGATCTTGCTGATAATATCAAGTGAAACAAGACCTAGAAAAAATTTTTTTTTTCAAGAGTTAGTTAATATTTGCTTATTAAAATACTCTCTTTTTTTCTCTGGATATATAATTGATATACACATTACAATTATATATATATATATATATATGCGTGTCTTTTTTTTTTCTATTGAAGATGTATACCTGTTAAGCCTAAGGCAGTGGTTTGAAACAAGTTGGGCAAGTGGTCAATAGCCCATTCAATGATTTCACGAGGCTCAAGGGTGCTCAAATGTTCGTTTAACTTTTTAAGAACTTCAGGTGTCAAATCTGATGCAGATTGGATACGTGAGATATTGGTGCTGACAGGCATATTGAAATTGTATTATATTATTTAATATTTTTTTTTAAAAAAACTTGAAAAAGTTAGAGATGTGAATATATTATTAACTTCCGGGGGAAGGGTTGTGTTGTGAGTTATAAAAAAAATTCCTTTGTCGTTTATATATCGTTCTAGTCGGGATGGCGTGCTTTGGCCTACTTGGTTATTTTCCCAAAATGGAAACCGCGATTTGACATCGGCCAATAGTATCCTTTTACAATGGTGTTATTGGCCTCACTACGCACGACAGGATGTTTTCACCATCTTGTTGGCCAACTGAGAATTAAAAAAGGCTGATCGCATTCCACTCAATGAGGTATATATTACAAATATCTTGTTTTTTTATTATTTTAACTTTTTATTTTCGTTATAAAAGAAGCTTAATCGCATTGCAGAAAGTTCGTGAAAAAAAAATAGGCTGATCACTAATGCTTTGTTTGATTTATCATCAATGCTAATGCATATACGAATGGCGTCAATTATAAGTAATTTACATTGAATGTCCTCTATAGCCCAATTCTTTTGATAATTAGATGTAGGATGAAACGCTATTCCGGCAGGATCATTTTAATTCGCTGATTTATCTTTCTTATCGTCTGCACATCAATCTACTACGCAGCTTTTTCCTCCCTAGCAATTCCGGAATATTTTTTTTCAATTTTTTGCGCTTCGCACCGATCCCGCTAACTAACCAGCTCTGCGAGATGCTTAGTAACCCATCCTCATTTTTGTGGTAACACATTTAGTCATTATCTGGTACTTTGATATATTCTTGGCTGTCTGTGAAGTGGCTGTCATGCTAATTGATTTTATTTCTCGATATATCAGTGGTCTTTGAACTGTTTCACAGCGGTTTGTATAGCAGTTTTGACCACACCTACTCTCTCTTTATTTTTTTTTGTTTTAACCACACATTCACTATTAGCATTGTCGAGAGACATAATTATGTAATGAATGAATATTTCAAAAACAAATATATAAGAGATATGTCTACCACGCTATTTTTTTTCTTTAGCTGCAAAGAAAACGTATATTTATAACAGTTACTTAATGTAAGGGTTATTTCCAAGTACCACACACGAATATAGATGAAGACAATAAACTATCAGTTTTGCTTCTAGTACAAACGGTACGTAGACGTTACTTCATGTTTTCATTGCAAGAATGGAGTTTCTCCAGTGAAATATTTTTGATAGCTTTAGTAAATGTACAGCAGAGCTTTAATAATATTATAAAAGAATACAAGTGTTTTTTATCAGCTTGATTTTCTTACTGTTCAATCAACTGTCCTGGAGGTTAAAACAGTAAAGTATGTACATTGTCACTGTTAAAACGTATCTACTGCTGAATTTATAACATTAACTCTTCATCGGCATTGATAATATTTTTTTCAATGGCCGCCAAACGACAAAAAAAAATGTTTGTTATTTCTGTTTGTAACCTTCTTTTTTTTTTCCAGCTTGTATTCATACAATAAATTATGTCAAAGTTACCGGAACAAAAACCCACGGTTGATGAACGTCTCCAAGAAAAATTTAAGCGAAGAATAACTACACCTGAATCATTAGCACCTAATTTACGTTCAAGACAGATTCACTTATTGACATGGGCCATTGCCATTCGTAAGGGATTACTTTTTGTTTATCTTACCTGAAAAGTTGACAGTGATAGTGATAGCACTGAATAATGTTTTGTTTCATTTTCTAGCGTTGTCTGGTTACGTTGTTTTATTCGCTGACTTCGGACCTGAGGAACATTGCTTTTCTCCGGTAAGGAAGTAGTTCTTTTATGTTCTATCCAACCACTGTTCAAAAAAAAATGTTTATGTTAACATTTGAGTGTCTAATATTAGTTACGTCGCTGGTTTAATACTAAACGGAATCAATTCTGGACTTTGACACCTAAAGAACAAGAGGAGTTGAAGGATCAAGGCCGATTGAAATAATTATTTATTTAGTTACTATTCTTATTATGTCTTTTTTTAGATGTATTATAATTTCCATCATTACATTGCTATCACTCATCATTATTACACAAAACAATAATATTGTAAATATATCTAATCTTGAAAAAAAAATAGAGAAACATTTCTCAAACAGATAGTAATCGGAACGATGAGTTTAGTTTCGGTTCGTTGACGTTAATAAGATACTTCATTGAACGAATTATAATCAATACGAAACATATATGGTTTCAATGATGTTACTTTGTTCCATATTATCACCAATCATTGTGATCATTGGCAATATGTTCAGCCTGTAACAAGTTCCGAAATAAAAAATTTCTAAAGGGTATATAAAGGCTTCATTATTCGATTGTAAATCTTACCAGTTCTTTACCTTCCTTTCGTTTTTTCTTCTTTCTATCAAACATGTCTGCCAGATCCTCTTTTTTCAAAATTTGGTACAAGACCGAAATTATTCCTATTTACCTTACCGTCGGTGGTGCTGTTGGTCTTGCTGGCTGGTATTTGGCTCGTCTTGCTCGCGGTCCTGATGTAGTTTGGGACAGAAGGTAATATATCTCTTTTTATCGAACAAAAATCAGATGAAAAAAGTACATTTTTGAGTATTTATCATGAATGTTTATTTTTTTATATAGAAACAACCCATACCCCTTCCGTAACATTGAACAAGGCACTCAAGTTAAGATGATGACTGTCAATCAACAATTTGACAAGCAATATTCCCGTGATCGTCTTTAAGTGATCATATCTGTTTTTCATTTTGCATATAATTACATTTCTTCTCTCTGTATGTCGCTCCTTCACCTTTCTTCTTTCCGATTCCTTTAACTTGCATCCCTTTTATATTTGTCTTTCTGTTTCAATGTCTTCTATATATATGTTTGTCACTCAAATAAATAATAGAAAAAAATATTAATATATTATATATATAAAGAAAAACCAAAACCGTTTGATTTGAGAATGGAAAAGGCACTACTGAATACAATGGTGTTTTTAAGTACACAACAGATAACGAAAAAAAGGAAAAAGAAAAAAAGAGCTACTTCACAAAATGGGAGTTGGGGTTGGAAAAGGGGCAAGGGGATTGAAGGTGACTAAATGAGTACGATAGAGAGAGATGGGGGAGGTAGGTAAAACACAAAAAGAAAAAGAGTAGTTAATTGTTTGTTGACAAGTTATATATAATAAAAATAAAAAGATATCTTGCAAAACAGAATAATAGTGAAAAAGAAAAACAAATGTAAAAATAAGATAAAAAGGAAAGAATATAGTAGAAGTGAAAATATATAAGTGAAGGACTAGGAAATAATGATATTGTTGCTAAATATTATATATAGTATATATAAAAGGTGAGTAAGTGAGTGAGTATGTTTTTTTTTGTTGAAAAAGAAAAGTAGTATAACTATATGTATAATATATATAAAACTGTTGTTAAAAAAGAGAAAAAAAAAAAAGAAGTGGAAATATATATACGTAAAAGAAAAAAAGTATGGGTAAGAAGAGTAGAAAATAAAACAATGATTTCTCTATACGGACTCCTTGGATTGCTCCTGTTGTTGTAGTTGTTGTTGCGGTTGAGGTGCAATGGTGGTGTTGACTGTTGCATTATGCAGAGAATCATCTTGGTGTACCATGCTTTTTGATAGATATACATATTCATCCTTTTCTTTATCTTCCGTTAAATTTGATGTTTGCTCTTGATGATGATGAGCAGATGAGGCTGCCGCCTGTTGTAGTTCTTGTTCTTGATGGGTTATCGGAGGCTGAGGATCGTCTTCATGATTTTTTTGATGATGAGAATAATGGTTACTATTATTATGATTGTCTTCATTTTCATGCTTTTCAACATCTGTCATAGTTTCGTCTTCATCATCGTGCTGTTCGAGATGTTTAGTGAATGCTTCGCTTTCACTCTTTTCATTGAACTGTTCTTCATCCCCTTCTACAGTACAATCCATAGGTGTACCAGCACTATTCATTTGCTCTTCATCTTCACTTTCATCATCCTCATTATCAGAATGAGGGGCTTGTTCTTGCTCTTCTTTCAGCGCTTGTTTTTCATCAAATATATGTGATTCGGATGTAATTGACCCAGGTGATGATGGTTCGTGCGAAACTTCTATACCTTGCATCGGCGTACCAGCATTTTCCATTTGTTGCTGTACTTGTTGTTCACGGAGTTGTCTTTCGTGTTCGAGACGTTGTAGATCAATAAGATCCACTACAAACGATCGAACATCAGGGTCCTTATCCAATGCCAGGTGGTAAAGTGCTTGGTCGAGGGTATAGCCAGGCTGGATTTCATGTTCGCCGATCATATCAGAGAGTACAAGTTCGGTAAGTTCCTGACGATACGCATCTAACCAACAATTATTAAATTTAAGTTAGCTCTCGTAAAAAATCAGTGACGATCTCACTTTTCAAGATTATTACCGTGAATCTGGATAGTACGGATAGTGCGTGATGTTGCTATGCGCACATTAACTACAGGATCATCGGCCAATGGAACAAGTCTTGGAAGGAAAAATGAAGCAAAATCAGCAGCGCATATCCCAGCTTCCAGAAGAACTCTGCAAATTTGTACAAATCTAAAATTTTCATTAAGATAAAAATGTCAGTTTCAAAACAGAAAAAAAAACAGATACTCTTTATCCCTGCCTTCCCCATTAAGAAAAAGTAAACATATGCTTACATTAATCGACCACGATATGAGTTAGATCTTACAAATTCATCTAACTTTTCCATAACATGATTCAGTAATGCCAAAGCAAATTCGCGACGATTATCGGCATTATCCTCATTATCCTGTTCTGCTTGTGATAAATTTTCACCGTCTTCATCGACAGCACGCTTTACAATATCAAGAATAATAGGGAACTAAAAAGGACAAATTATATATTAATAAAACCATCCATTTTGAATGAAATTAAATCCTTCCAGCATAAAATGAACACATTCTACATACAGATTCCACGCCGGTGACTCGAACAGCAGCGAATTCATCTTGACAAGCACGAATGGCTAAAGGTAAAATATGCTCTACTACACGAGCTGCATCAAATAATAATGCGATATCACGTAATTGGCCCGCCAATATATCACGTAAACGCCAATTGGTCATGACACCGTCCCAAACTTCTGCCAAGATAGGTATATACTCATTCCTTGAACTAACAGCCAAAGTTCCCAAGAATTCAGCCAAGTGCTCCAACACACCTTGTTTGACATCATCAAGATCCATTAAGTAGAGAGCAAAAATTTGAACAAGATCTCGTTCAGTTCGCTCGGGTCCAATAATCCGTGCAATTTCATGTAAAGAATAAGCAAATGTACGTCGTACTTTGATCTGGTAGTCCTTTGTCAAGTTTAAATAAGTATCCTTAAGATGGGAATCCCAGTAATCTGCTCCAGCAGTGAGTACAACTGCAGGGAAATTATATGCACATATAATAGCTCGATCCGTTTCCAATTTATACATTTGGTTAGCTGACGCACTAGGACCAAGCGACAAGAAAAATTCAAGCAGTGGTTCTGGAACCTAACATACAAAGAAAAAAGAGATTAATCAATGATCATTATCACAATCCATAGGTATATTCTTTCTTCATCCTTTTGTTAATTTTTCATTTTTTTTTTCATTTGAATTATTATTCTTTCTTACATTGCCCGGTTTTCCCGTCGTTTCCCAATCCTCGGGTAGGAATTTTGCTATTAATTCGCCAATGATTTCGGCCAGCGTGTTGCGTACATTTCGTGAAACGTCATTTTTAAATAATTTTACCCCTTCTACAGCAATGCGGCTTTTGACATCTTCAGGAAGTACACCACATAAAAGTGGAAGAGTAAGAACACATGAACGTCGCACATGCCAAATGGTATCGCGTGAATAATTAAGATAAAGAGGCATCTACGGTAATAAAAAATGAATTCGTTAAAGATAATGTTAATTGCTATATCAGTCGAAAAAAAAAATCAAATTGCCCCAATTAAAAGAAGAAAGCTTGAATCGAGCATTTTGCATTTACCAATCTTTCCATAGCAACTTGAGGATCGACTACTGTTGCCAAGCTACCGATAGCAGCAGCGGCTTCTTTCCGTACATAAAACATCCCATCATTTGCCATACTTTCAACCAATGGAAGGCAACGTTCAGTACATCGCTCAGCACCCAAAACATTTGCTAATGCAGAAATAAGCTATTTTTTTTTCAAGGAAGAAAGATTAGTAATAAAGTTCATGTGTTAATTATCAATAAATTTTGGAGAAAGAATAATTGTTTTTAGTTATTATAATACATTACCGAAAGACACATCATTTTTGCAAGGTTAATTTCACCCTGATCCACTTCATCAGCTGATGGATGATGGTTCATAAATCCAGACGCTTCATCAAAATCCTGATTCCCAGAAGATCCATCTTGAGGATGATCATTCTCTAACTGTCGAGACTTACCGACAATACCCATCAATCCAAGTACTACCCCTTCGAATATCTCAACATCCAAAAGCTGCTTATACAATTCTTCATCTTCTGTTCCTTTTCCTGCAGCCAGCTCAGTGGCAACGGATACAATACATTGTTGTGCTAATGAAGCTAAACTCGAGTTTTGATCTAAAAGAAATTCAATCAACAGTGGAGCGAACACGTGTTGTGGTATGTGTAAAGATGATCCATCCATAGTTGTCGGTTGTTGATTATCTTCATCTTCGTCCTTTTCTGATTCACCTTGGAAAAATCCGGATTGTCTTCGGCTCGCACTCGGTGAAGCTGTATCAGAATCAACATAAGATGGCGTGGATGATATTTTTTGATCTTCATCCTCTTCTTCACTATCATGATCATTGGTATGTTCCATAGTTTCATGTTGTTTTTGTGATTCTAATACTTTCTTTCGATCTTCATCATGTTCTAAATGTTGTTGCTGTTCGTTTACTTCATCTGTAGATGTATCGAGACTTGGAGCAGGCACTGAAATAGTATCCAATTCTTCATGTTGTGTATGAAGAGATGTTGATGCAAGAACTGTATCTTGATTAATAGTTTCTTCATCTTGTTGTTCTTCGGTATTTTCTGGTTGTTGTATAGATGATGCTCTTCGTTCATGCGTGGCTGAGTCAAGAGTGGGCGGTGCATTCTAGATCAATTTTTATGTGTTGAGAATTATTATAAGATCACTAATATCTGATGAGTTGTTCAAATAGAAAAACACTTACTGTATAATAGTACATCATTATTTTATCAAATTCACTTATAATCGTCTCTCTCACCGTATCATCTGGATCAGTACAGATTTTCAATATCATTGGAAGTATATAATTGACAGCTTCAGGAACACTAATTTCGTAAATTGTATTTGATAATTCCTTTGCAACTAGTAATCTGATAATAGCAAATATGTATAATCGATTAGATAATCCCATCTTCTCTTCCCACCCCCTTTTTTTTGCCTCTCATCAACCTTTTAGGTACCTGTGAATTATCATGTCACTTTTATTGAACATATATATACGCTCCATAGGTGTCAGTGACTCATCCATTATTAATTCGTCTTCAAGATCATCAGGCGAAACTTCTATACAATTTTAATTAAATATGAATTATTATTTATATGCCGTATATTATTATTTTTTATCTAAAATGATAACACTATTTACCTTCTGACATTACTTGTAGTAATGAATCAGTACTATACCCTTCAGGTGTAGATTCATGATATTCATCTTGATCTTGGTATTCTTCTGACTGATCATCAAAGCCTTTACTTTGTTCTGTTATTTTGATGGTTTCTTCATCCGATTCCCTGTCATCGTCTTCTTCCTTTTGTTGAATATTATTACTATCATCTGTTGTTGCTGTACTATCATTAATGTCATTGTGATGGGTATTGTTATTGTTATTGTTATTATTGTTACTGTTATTTTCTAATCCTCGTGTTTCGGGAATGGATATACCGCTATAGGATGGCGTTTCACGTTGAAGATGTTCAAGATCGTTAATACTATGATCTTCTGTCGTTGCTGCCGCCGTTGTCGCTGTCGTCGACATCATCGTGTGATTCGTTTTCAAAGTATCTGATATTAACGATTTTGCCTTCTCGTCGTCGTTATCTTCTGCCATGGTACTTGTATTTGTCGTTGTTGTATTGGAGAAGATAGTGTTGTTATTTGTATCGAACTCTTCATGTTCATCAGTAAAATCGAACCCGAGGTCTTCATAGATAAGAAAGATAAAAGAGGGAAAATATTAGTATCTTCTTATACGGTAGATAAATAGAATAGAATTCGTCGTTATTATTGTTATACGTTTCCCATTGTTTCAGATATTTTTAGTAAATGAAAAAAAAAAGTTTTTACAACTTCTATTCCTCATTCCTCAATGCGTTTCGAATTGCAAAAACGATGGCATTGCTGGGTACATATTATAGGTACATATTTTTTTTTAAAAAAAAGCGAATAATAAAGAGAAATTCTTTTTTTTAACAATTACCAGCCATTATAATTGGTTGGAAACTACGTTATGAAAGTAGCAGTAGATATAGCAAAAAAAAAAAGTAGTGGGTGAATAAGAGTGAGAAAGAGAGAGAGAGAGGTGAATGAGGTACTTGAATAAGTGCGTTTTCCGAATTCTTATTGGAGAGAGGTGTCGAAGAAGAATATGAGCATTCGTTTTTTTATCCGTTTTTCTTTCTTTTATATGTAAGAAATGTCTGTGAAGTCCCCAGGGTCAACACAAAAAAAAATAGATGTACAGTATTAGGTTAAAAGATGAACACCAACCAGAACTCGTGGAAAAAGAAAAAGAAAAAAAAGAGAGGACCTCAACTCGAAAAAGTAGAGTGCAATGGTATATATGGAACCTTTTTTCAAGTAATGGTGGGTCGTGACTGCTCCAAATTTGGTATGGTGATCCCATCCTAGCAGTCTCTTTTAAGAGGGCGTATTTTTTATTTATCTATTTAATATATAATTTATATATATTCTTGTGCGTTCCTATATAATTCGCTTCTTTAGTTTATATGTAGATAGTTGGTAAGGATAAACCCAGTGAGTCCAACGAACAAGGTTTATGTGAACATTTCCAGCTGAAAATTTAAGAACGACAGTTCACATCGATAAACCTATCGGAAGGCATGCTGTGTATTAAGATGCATCTCCGCTTTTCTTTGCAATAGCCTTTAGTTGCATTATTGACTGTTGATAATACTCCTTTTCTTCTTTATAAATATTGGTTTTTTTTTTTCACTCCCTGATATATACTCAATATATATTTATTATTTAGCAAATAATTTATTTAGAAATTGAAAATGTTATTATTTAATGCCGTATTGGCCATTCTCTTTTATTTTAATATTATGAATTCTCCTTAAAACTGTTGTTATCAATGTTTTATTTATTGTGCTGGTTACTAGTTAAATAGGTTGCACTGATGAAGGGTCCACCTGACTATGAAAATACACACGCAGATATACAGGATTTCCACTAATGTTTGATAGACCTTGCTTTTCAACTTGGCACAGGTGGTTTTTCAACTTGGCGCTGCTGATTTTTCACAATGGCACCAATTATAGTTTATAAAATAGTTTACCAAGATATATATATATCATATAAAAACAATTCACATGACATAATTATAATAACCATATTAACATAGGTATCAGTAATAGGAAAGCTATATGTACTGTTTATAAGCATTGTACCACCAGGAGAAATTATTAGAGGGAGTCATTAGCAATTTAAGCCTGGTTACAATTGACAAAAAAAAAAATCTTAGTACGCGTCTCTCGCTCTCTCCAAAAGTTTCGCGTTCCATATATTTATACTCCTCCAATACACTTACTACTTTGTACCTTGACTTTACTTTTTCAGCGCATCTGGTTATGAAAGACGATTCAAAAGCTTTACGTAAAAGGATACAAAAACGATTACCATCCGATATGGATATGGATCCACATATTGAACAATTGGTCCGTCTTTTTATATTAATTCATTTGATTCAGACTAAAAAGAAAAATACAATTGCTTATCAATTATTTATTTAATAAAAACAATACATAATATACAACAGATGTATATGGATTATATGATGTTTATGGAACGATTAGCAGAAGAAGCCAGTAAGGTTGCTAAAGAAAATAACCGAACCAAAGTTTCTAACGATGACATTATGAAGGTTGCTAAGGTAAATATTAATTGTATATTAATAAGTATGCTATTGCCAGACTGTTTAACTTTTATTTATTTTATTTGCAGGACGTATTACATGAATTTCATGGTTAGAAGAGGACTTCTTTGAGAGTAGTTCGAACAAACTCTCATGTACATATTATTACTTTATATATAACTTCATTATTATTTTGTATATGCATATTTTATTGTTATTGGAATATTACACGTAATCTACTATTGGGATACTACACCATTACAATAATACAAAATCAAGTTGCTAAATCGACAAAAATCGCCGGATTATCATTTGTGATGCAAAACGAAGCGAACCAAAGAAAAAAAAAGACTACTTTTTCTCCCTATATATGTGGATCTAATGGATTAATGTTTATCATAGTTCGTCATTTTAGGTCTACTTACTATTATTGAGCAATATTACGTATCCTGTCAATCGAGTGAAGTAAAATAAGCTTTGAAGATAGTATCATATGTTACTAGATAACTCTACTGCTCGTTAACATGGTAATAACAACATATATAATGTAATGGCTTTTTTAGTACGTATGTGATCGATTGTTTCGTCGTTGCAATCGAACTATTTTGTTAGTGTAGTATGCTGAAGCACAGTAGTAAATGTACCTTGCGTAATTAGCCCGAATAACATACATTCGGCTGTTATCCTCCCTTGTCTTACAATCTATTTTGTCTATCTTCCTTTTAAAAAAGAAGTATATACACGTGTTCTTTTTTCACTATGCATAAGAACCAAGAGATAAATCATATCAGCTTGCGTTTTCGCATGGAAATACGCACATAAAAATTGAACGCTTCTCAAGAAATTACTTTTTTTTTGTTTGAAAAGGAGGAGTTGTGAGAAAGAGAAGAGGAGAGTGAACGCACAAATAGACAAGGGGGTCGATGAACTTTCGTTTGCGAAAAATAAAAACAATAATCAATAAAAATCTAAATCTAAATTAGACGACCTATCCTACGCAGGTATCCTATAATTACGATTGTATTTGTACGTAGAATCCACAAATATGGTTATATTACCATCATTATCGAACATATTACTATTTTACGTATACAACACACTTTATTTTTTGATTTTGTATGTTTATATTAATTGCTGATGTCTTACTCCTTTGTCTATGCATTATAGTCATGTGTTTGTAATATATTGAAGAATGCTATATCTACAATGTAAAAAAAAGATAACATGGTTTTTTTTTCGTCGCCAGAGCTTTACGTATATTTTTTCTTTTATATACATTATACAGGAAGGCTAAAAAATACGGGGCTTTTTATCTGAAGAACTTTTTTGTCTTTAATTGCTACGTACAGAAACATATTTTTGTCAAGGAGAAACGTATTTTAAAGAAACATACAAAAAGTAGCCATACTCCAGAATTATTAGTCGATAAGTAAAAGACTTTAAATTTTTTTTTGTTCGTCTCATTTATTATGTTTATTAAAATCTTCCTTCCAGTACTTTTCTTGATCTCTCATTCTTCGCTTTTCCTTTTCTTGTGATCTATTCAGAAAACACGAGATATTTTCTTCATGCGTAACTCTGATCCCATTTCATATATATAGCTCATTTGAATTCACCAACAAGGACTACGTAGCATATCCATAAACAGCAGTAGTTACTACGCAGCCAAAATCAATCACCAATATAAGTAACGGTGATCTCTATTCTTATTAACGAAATAAGCAACTACAACCACAAGTTTATATCAATAATGGTAGTCGATTTAAACGAAAACACAATGTACGTTTGTGTTCAAATATTCAAGCGCAAAGAGAGCTTCAGATATGATGGTGTTTTTCAATAAAAAACATTTATGGGACCTGTAACATTGGGTAATTTAACGTGTCTTCAGAAAGGAATATCAAATAAGATTTTGTCATTTTTTGTTCAACCAGATGAAGAACATCAAGAGCAAAAAACAGTATATTCAGCATATTTTACCGCTAACAAAGACTTCTCATATTAATATTATTCTACTATGTAGAACATTTTTCATTATATTTTCAGTGTCATATAATTTCTGTACTTCTCCACACTTTTTATCAGTTTATAGTTAAAAACTTATCAGACCACACGAGATTTTTGACAAGTTTATTTTGATTTATTGTCTTTTTTGCTTATTATTATTGTCACGTATATTCCTGTGTTTTTTCAAAGCATTATGTAATTTTTTTTTGTTTCTTTCGTTCTTATACGTATGTCTATTGCATTTATGGTGAGACACCTCTTTTTTTCAACGAACTTTTTTACATGTTACCGAAAAACGTTTATAATACTCTTTGCTTTTTTTCTTTTGCACCAACGGTTTTGTGTAAAATCTTTAGCATACTCTTTATAACGTATATATAATGGTATTTTTTTTTACCTGAAATATCTCTCCGTACGATGATTTTGAGTGAAGATAAAGCGACTGAACTTTAGGCATGCGAGCTTCTACTATACAACCTGTCATTCATTCCAAGTTCCGAAGGAATTTGTCGACGTCATTGGGGCGTCCGAAAATTCGAATTCTCATTCAGCGTGTAAACACACTCCTCTTTTTTATTATTCAAAACGACTCCCCACTCTTTTTTATAAAATTTAAAATGGCTGGCTCTTTTGGATTCCATCCTCACTTCGCCGGATTCTGGCACCGTTTCACTGGAAAGGCCCTTGGCGCAAGCATGTGGTTCTGGATGATGTATCGTGCAAAGCAAGACGGTCCCGTTTTGTTGGTAATTATTACTTTTTTTAAAGAAAAAAAGGAAGCCATGTTGAGGTTTACTTCATTATCAAAATAATTTTTAAATTATTCAATAAACAAAAATATTTCCATAGGGTTTGCAACATCCTTGGGATCATCACCATGGCGATGATCATGGTGAAGAACACCATTAAAGAGGAAAGAACGACGAAAACGTTATTGTGGTCGATATACATAAAATGAGGAAAACGACCTTTTCGACGGGATATATAGTCTACTATAACACTGACAACCAAAACAACAACAGATACACACCTATCAATCCGAAATAATATTACTTTTTTTTGTTATATCATGTTAAATATATTTGCTTGATGCACAAATTTGTTCTAATTTATTGTTTTGACGCGACCAAATGAACGAAAGAACAAATATCAGCTTTTTACTATGTTGTGATTATTACAAACGGTGAATGGTAACATGAAAGAGAGAGAGAGATGGAAAGAGAAAGAAAGAAGGACATATGGATTTTTTTGTATGCGAATCGGGAAGAGAAGGATAATTACAATAATAGATAACAATATAAATATATAAAGAAGACTGGGTATACATACATTAAATATAATGTTTAAAAGGTTATATGGAAAAGACAAAGAGAAAGTGAAAGATTGGGATGGTTATTTTGTTTTCTTTTCATTATGATCATCATGGCTATTATTGATAGTACTATTTGTAGGTTGAGACTGTTCTTTAATCCATTCAGAAAGAGTTCTTTCCAAAGATTCGAAAGTCATTTCACAAACTTTGACAATCCAGTCCCTCACACCAATCGTATCTACCTGTGACAATGCCAATCCATTCGTAACAGCAAGCTCCCATGCTTTACTGAAGGTATCCATAATATAGGGTGCTTGTTTTTCAAACCATAATGTAAGAGATGTATAACATTTTTTGCTGAGTAACCAAGTGTGGGTTGTAGATTGTTGGATAAAAAGAAGCGCTGCCATTACTGTATGTTGACCATAATGTTGAATAGTGTCCCATACAGTTGATCCAACTAATTGTATCAATGTCCAAAAAGAAATAAAAGGAAGGAATAAAATACCAGATACATACTTATAAATAACAATCACAGTAGGTTGAATAAAATAATATGTTTCAATGATTACTGGGCGGACGTAATATATGTAACAATTCCAAAATACACTTGCGAGATGTTTATAGGCTTCCGTCAATGCTGGTAAAAGTTCATTTGTAAAATAAATGATACAGGGTATTGCTATGCGTAACAAAAAGTTTATATTGTCAGTGAAAAACACTACTTGTTCCTCTATCCACCAGATCATATTCGATAAAATGACCGTCCGAATTTTTTGTAACCTCGTTTGGAAGCCATGGGATTCAACTATAGATGCAATAAAATCAATAGATGCAATAACATTGCACCGTAGTTTTCTTAATAGAGGCATTACAGATTGCTGTAAGACTTTGGCAATAATCCATTTACAATGCATGGAGAACCAAGAAACGCCGTGGCTGATCCAATGATAAACTTGAGTATTTGTAATAACCTGCCATAAGGTTGGGATAGCTAGTGTAAAAAGCCATTGAAGGTCCTGCTTAATAGATCGTAACACGTTTCTACCACCATAGTAGATCATGGATACAAGTCGATAGATACGTGAAATGGTCCACACTGCTGGTTGCCAAACAACAGCGCACCAGACATCTGCCATATCGCGTATCAGCTGTTTCCAATCATGTTGTTTAGCAAACCGTTGCCACGCACCGCCGAATTGAATAGAAATCTTATGAGCCCGTCGGTATATGTGAGCAATCCCAATAAACAGTTGATCAAAGCAATAAACAGTAGTTGGAATGGCCGTATGAGCTGCATAGTCTTGAGTGCTCCGCCAGACATGAACTCCGTGTGTTGACCACCACGTTTCACATTGCTCATATTTTTTTGGTAACCAAACGGTCACTTTGTCAAAGAGCCAGGCGTCTATAACAGGTGCTGATTTTTCGAGAAACCAAAGAGTCCAAAATATAACGTTTCGAATGCAATCTAACATAGCACGAATGACAATATAGATAGTTGCTAACGGCATGGCTAATATATAATGAAGAAAAGTTAAATCGCCTTTCTTATTATTTTGTCGTTGCCGTTGGTCTTGTTTGCTTTCGTTCTCATCGCCATTTTCATCATTGTTGTCATTGTTGTCATTATTTTCTTTCATAAATTCTTCTTTGTTGGTCGTGTCATTATTAAGTTGTTGTTGAGAGGTTGAGTTTTCTGAATGATGACCAGATCGAGATTGAATACTGTTGATCTGATTCCTTCGCCATATTGGATAATCTTTACATAACCATAGAAGAAAGAAAGAAAGAGAAAGAAAAATTACCCCTCGCCAAGAAAGAATAAAAGCAAAAAATAGGGTGGATAGTGGTATCATCCAAATATGACAATAGTTTCAAAATAAAAACCCAAAAACAAAGGAGTGCTGGAAAGGGCCAAGATTTTTTTTTTTAAGTTATTGAGAATCGTTTGAAGAATTGCTTGGCAGCAAAATTATGCAAAACAAAGAGAAACTTGTGTGACTCAATCATCTAATTATTCTAAAGTAATAAAAAGTATATTTTCTTCAAAATGTTGTTGCTTGTCGCGTATGTACAGAGTAAAAATAAGAGGGAAATCGAAAAAATGTACTATTGTTATTAATATTGTTATTATATTATCATTATTGTTTTTAAGGTGTTCCATGAGGACGTCGAGAAGGTGTTGCTGATTGACGTCGTCTGGAGCGCTTAAATCGTGTTTCACGACGTAAACGTCTGTTAATTATTATTGAAAAAATGAATTAGCCAAAGGTGTTCTTGTAAGATAATAAAATCAATGCACGAATAAAAAATATGAAAAAATTTACCTCATATTACGTTCTTGTGCAATCAACAATTTCTCTAATTCTTCATTGGATAATACTTCCATCTGTGGCGCCCAACTTTCTGCATCTTCTATATTTCTGAACCCATTTACTAACGGTTCAGCTAATTCTTCACCGCCTAGAGACTGTTTTTGTAGTAAATGTATAGAAGTAAATTATTAGTACGGAATGATAAACATCCCTTTTTTATATATATATATAGCGTACCTCATCTACCCATTGTCTTTTATGTCTGTAAAGTTGTTCTCGAATAGCATGTGAAATTATAGAAACATATTCTCCTCCTAATCCAGCTTCAGCTGCTAATTGCTTACTAAATATTTCAGGTGCATTATTTGATGTATTGTTTAAGTCCCACTCAAAACGATCTCGTAGGTTAATTTTACCGATTTGTAAATCAAGCTAAAGAAATGTAAAATTTATTAAAAAGTGTAGAGTTATTACCACTGTATATAAAGATAAAAAATAAAGCAAACAGAAATATAACTCACATTGATTATGACCCGAATACTTTCTGAAGGCAATTCAACTTCATGTACTGCTTCAAAGTCTATCACTTGATTTCGTATTGATTCCGCAATAAGTTGTATAAATCTGGCCGGTGGTAGTTCAAGATCTTCACATAATATCTCTGCAAACTTTTCAGGCGCAAGGAATTGCTCTAATAATCATAATAACTATATGAGTACACACACACACACACATTCTCTCTCTCTTATATAAAAAAAGGTACTATTTTACCATTCATGTTCCACAAAAACGCGTCCCGTAGCTTTATATCTTCCAAATCAATATCTAACCGAATGGGTACCAACACTTCTTCCATTTTAGATGCCCTTTCCAATTCTCTTTCGGGTGGATAAATATGATTCTTTTTACGAATTATTTTACGTGATTGTTCTGCTGGCTGTCCGTTATTAACCCCTCCACTTCCAGGTGTTGATCGTATCGAACCACTTGCTGTGTTGGCATTAGCAGCTGCTTGAGCAGCAGCAACAGCTGATCGTGTTCTCATACCCGATGATGGCGTTCCATCGTCTGAATCTTCCGCATATTCTTCAAAGTCATCGTCTGATTCTTGAGCAAAACGTGGCTTTTTGTTTGTCAAGTAACTTGTTGGTAATAGCAACGCGTTTTCTTCAGATTGCTTTAATCGTGCTGGGTATGTGGAATAAACGCCTTGTAAATTTTGAGAAATTCCTCTATTGATCATTTGTGGAAACATTTGTTGCTGATGTGGGTATGGTACACGATTTCCTTGCATGCCTGGCGGTGGATAAGATTGCGTTTGATGTTGTGGAGGAGCCATGGGGTAATGTTGAGGTGGAAATCCTCCTGGTGGTTGCTGCATGTGTTGCATTTGAAGGAAAGGCTGTTGAAAATATTGTAAAGGTTGTTGTTGTTGCTGTTGAGGATGGGGCATGCCAGAAGGTGTATAAGACCCACTAGGTTGCAAAGGAATGGAAGACATTTTTCTTTTTGTTTAAATAATTATAATAATAATAAAAAAGAGAGAAACAAAAAAAAAAAAAAGGTGCGCGTTATAAGTCTCAGCGACAAGGAATTTTTGTGGAGGTTTACTTTTAACTTCTCTTGTTGAACACACCGACCGCGAAAACCACTCTTTGTTTTTTGCTGGTCTAAAAACCAACCGATCAACTCCATCCCGGCTTTTTCTCCATGAAACGTCCTACAGGTGAATCTGATACGTCTTTAGACGATTCAAAGGAGCAGTACGTGTTCATTAGTAATTCTCGTCTGTTAAAATGAAAACAAAGAAATGTTGAGTATATCCAATTGTTCTTTGATCTAAATAAATCATAACTTAAAACATTTTTTTTGGGTGAATTTCAGTAGAGGTTCCAATGACATATACGGCATGGATTATATGCAAGCAATTGGGGTTGAGGTACAATAAAATATACAATTTATTGTTATTATCAAGAATAACCATAAAAACTGACTTATATTCCTGCAAATAACATACAAAAAATAGTTACACTTAAAAGATCTCGAGTCACCTAATATCCAAGTACAGATGCAGGTAAAATATACTTGCATTTATATATTGATATGAGTTATTTTAATGAATTATTGAATTAATCTATATTAGTGTCTTCGAAGAATTAGTACAGCTATTCCTATTTTATTACATGATCAACAACAAGCAGTATTAAGATCTCTTTTACAGATATTTCACGCGACAACTAATGAAGAGATCAAGGTACATATATTGACAAGTTGTTATCTAAAGATAAAATTATTTAATTACTCTCATTTATATTATTATAGGCTATTGTTATATCATTGGTACAGAAATTTATGGTCATACCTCAAGTCAATGGTCCACTTTTGTTTGCAGATTTGATTCATCTGGTAAGCATGACACTCTTTAAACGCATTCAATTAATTGATATATCCAACACACTATTAATCAAGTAGTAATATTAATTATTGTAGTTATCCTCGAGTTCGCCTGCAGTACGAACTTTGTTATATAATAATGTTTACGATTTTTTCAAGGTAAGCTAATCACTGAAGTAGAAAGTCTCTTAAAACCATGGAATCAAGCTAATTTAATAAATCGTGTATTAATTAGACGCGGCAGCTATTTAACACTGTTAAAAATTATGAATTGCTCAAAAGTCTGTATGAAAAAGTTGTTTTAGAATTTGAGGATTCTGATTATCGTGTACGAGCAGCATGTATTCGACTTTATTCTTTATTACCATTTGTCTTTAAAGCATATGATACTTCTCAAGTAGTGATCCCCGAAAATTTGAGTGAAATGAAAGCCCAAAAGCTTATTAGTCGATTTGTCAGGGATAACGACCCCCGGGTTCGAAAAGTAAGTTTATAGTATTCTCTTTTTTTTTATATATATATTCCATCTATTTATTAATCCGCATAGATCGATCAATGAGTTGAGTTTAACTAAGAGATGGTTCATCTGATACACTTATTAGAGTGCACTTGATTCTCTAGTTGATATGCATTTACGCGGATCACCCCTTTATGATGAACTTTATTCCTTGGCGGTTATTTCATTACGTGATGATTTTGAAGAAGTGCGATTAGGTGGTCTTAACCTTATATGGTATGAAGATATATGAAAATATACATTCTCTTTGCTTACTCGTTGAAAAAGGCATTATTAATGGTATATATTTTGAACATAAATACAGGGCAGTAAGTTCACTGAATCCTCAAATCCTTTTACAACTTCCTAAAGATGGTCCTATTGAAAAAGTTCGTTTAATCGATGATGCATTCACCAAGATTTGTGATCTTGTTAATGATGTTTCCGTCGTTATCAGAACAAAGGCTTGTGTTATTATGTCATCATATCAACATGTAAATGCAGATGTATTATCACAAACGTTTAGTAAACAAATTATGTCTCGATTAAAGCGACGTAGACCGGATCACCATCGTAAAAAACAACAACGAAAACATGAGGTATTGAATTTAATATATGATTTGTTGTTTGATGCCAAATTGTATATTCGATTTTGCTAATTCATAAACCTGGATATACATACAGATCATTCCTGTACCAGCAGGTGACCAAGATATGGAATCAGAAGAATTCCGTATTATGGATTCTGGAGCTTGTGGTGCATTCGTTCATGGTCTAGAAGACGAATTTCAAGAAGTTCGAAACGCGTCTATTGGTGCGTTGATATTGTTGTCTGTTTTATTATGAAGTATTCAAAAGTTTTTCTTTTCTATTCATATTAATATAACAATTATTTTTATTAGACTCTATTTGTGAACTTTGCATGTATCACGGTCATCTTGTCAACAAAGCTGTGGATGCTCTTGTTGGTAAGAGGAGTTATTTTATTATTTAGAGTCTTTATGCGTTGTCCTCGCAAATACCTAAATGTTCTTTTTGTTTTATTAGATATGTTTAATGATGAAATTCCTCAAGTTCGTATCAATGCAATCAATAGTTTACGAAAAATTGGTACACGCTGGCCACTGAAGTTCAACCTAGAACAATTAGAGATTGCCACTGGTACTTTAGATGATTTTGATCAAACAACACGATTTGCAACACATGATCTGCTTGCGTAAGTTATCTTTTGAAAAGAAAAAATGTGGTTTACGTAGGAAGGAAAAGGTAATAAAGTACTAATAGCTACTGTATATCAACTAGTGTTGTTGAAATCGAAAATGAAGATTCATTGAAATTGTTAATGGCTGAATTAATGGATAACATCACAAGATATCCTCAAGATTTAATATCAATTTATCGATGTATCAAAGAAATTGGGAAGAGACACCCTGAACTAGTTTGTAAGTTTATTACTATTATTATTATCCATGATCAATATAGTATGCATAGAATCTTACTAATTAACTTTTTTTTTGGATATTTATAGCAAAATGCCGAAAAAGTTTGTTTGATATTGATAATCGTTATATGACTAAAGAACCAAACACAGAAAGTCCAGCGTGTAAGTATAATTGAGTTGAATATCTAATCTTTCCTTTTACTAAATCCATTGGTGTATTCTCTGACACTGAAATATATAAATTAGATACTGCTCACGTATTACTACTCGTTAATGCTGTAGTATCACAACCATCATTGGCTAGCAATCTTCCAGCTTATATGTTTCAACATTTTGCATATTATCGTAGAAAATATCCAGATTGCGTTCAAGATTTACGGGTAAGAAATACCATGCACACAAATAATCAATAATGGCCACGATCACTGTAATACCTTTTAAAATCCGTCAAATTCAGTAACAACAGTAATATATAATATCTTTAGGCACTTCATGAAAACGGATTGATGAAAAGTCCAGAATATGCAAGTATAGATGGGTTTGTATCAGAAACAGGTAAGGAAAATTTGAAAAAAGATTTATAAAGAGAATTGATTTTTGTTTGTCTTAAAAGAAATGAAATGTATTTTTTTTTCAAAATATACAGTAGCAAAGATGAGTCTTCGAGATATTACTGAGTATACAACAAATACTTCACATTTACTTCAAATTATAAAACGACAAGCAGAACGATGGGAATATTCTGCAGCTTTAGCTACAATTCAAGATGCAATCAAGTAAGTTAAAGAATCGTTTTCCCTATTTTATGAAGTGAAAAATATGGGTTTAAAATAGCTTCGTGAATGATAAACTTACTATCTTGATTACTTTTTTATATTTTGATTTTAGAAACTATAAATATATTTGCACATTAAAACCATCTGGAAATATCTCTTTGGCAATTGCATACTTAGAATGTTATGAATTGGTGTTAAGGGTAATAATCGAAATTTTTTTCTTAGGAAGGATATTTATATTAATCCATACACCTATATTAATTAGATAAAGCAAAATTTTGGTACTCCATCATTTGCATCCACAGCTCAATTTGCTGCTGCCAATCTATTACAAGCATCCTATATTATGCAGTATAGCTTCATCGGTCTATCATCACTGAATACACAAGTTACTATTTATTTTCGTATACTTGTTGGTATTATATGGACCTTTGGTGTTATAAAAAATATGCCTTTGTATGTATTTTGCTGGAACTACTGCTTGTTTATATTTGAGTTTCTAACTTATTCATGACTAATTAATGCTATTCAAATACTATCTTTATAGTACTAGTTCTTTATTTAAAATTCAGAGTATTTTTATTTCATTTGTCAACCGTATTGATCAAATGACCAGGTAAGGTGTAGTACGGTAATCATCCACAAAAAAATGAGAATCATTTGCTTATTAACTGATAAAAACGTTATAGATACTTGGATAAGGAAACTTATCAAAAACTATCCATTGGTGATTTACGGAGTATTCTTGTGAAAATAAGTACCGATCCCACTGCTGCTAAGTGGATTGGATTACATTCATTCTTGACAGTACGTATTTATTTTCTGTTGCCCTTTTTAATGTTATTAGTAGCCAACTAACATTTAACTTTTCTTAATAAGGGGTTTCTCCCGCTGGAATTAGATCTAGAAAATGCTGTACGCCATACAAGTGCAGAAATTGTCAGCCCCCAACCTAATATTGATAAACCACTTAAATTCAAATCTAATATACGTGTCAATTTGGATATTGAAGCAAATATCTATAATTCAAGCGACATTTATGATATTGCAATTGAAGTAAGGAATTCACTTTTATTACTGGCCCAAAAATAAAAATGGCGAAAATGGTGTGATTATTTATACCAGTACTGATCGATACCAATTTGAAACTTTGTAAAACAGATCACCA
Organism: Circinella umbellata; assembly: GCA_025093555.1. NCBI lineage: Eukaryota > Fungi > Mucoromycota > Mucoromycetes > Mucorales > Lichtheimiaceae > Circinella > Circinella umbellata. The sequence goes on from JAIWNF010000056.1 coordinate 52,455, forward strand.
ATCCAGATCGAACTATTCAAGTATACTGGCCTGTATCGAATGATTTTGTACCTACTACACCTTTATGCTACAAACTAAAAGCTAAAATTGAATTACGTTATCCCGGTTGGACAGGTAAATAAATATACAGATGAAAGACTTTTTTTTATGCTGACAGAATATCTAGAAAAGCTAAACATATCAATGTATAAATATAGAACCCTGTAATATCACTTTACGAATAGTAAGATCCTTTGAGCCTGATTTAGCAGGATTGGATGGATATATCATGAAATACCCTAATGCTGAGTCTACTTCTATCACCCATTCTACCCAACAATCCAATGATGTTGTCTCCATTCCAATCAGCGAGCCCGTACTTTACTCAATACATCCTTATTCACGAAAATCTCAAGCATCTTCTTCTGCACGACCTATTTTTGCATAAACTTCCTCTCGCCACCTTCAAAATTTCCAGCTGACAGCATGTAAATATATTTCTTTCTTTCTTTTTTCACCTATGCTTAATATCATCGCCGACCGACCATCATTTTAAAAATAATATACAATAATAACAATAACATTTCCAAATCAACGTATTTTTTTTTTGAATCATCTGATTATATAATAAAGCACTCGTAATTATTTCTTACTACGCTTGCCCTTGGTATTTGATTTATTGTTATTTTGTTTAATAAATCCACAATCCTCCAATGCATTCCTTGCACAATTGTTAATATGTTTAAAGCGATCTGCACCAAGTTGGATACCTAGTAATAATAATAAAGCATACCTTGGTTTAAACATTCCAGTTTTTCTTTTTGTTTTTTTTTGTCCTGTATAAAGTAACCAGATTGTTGCTATACATTACCTCCATACCAGCGACTTACAACTACCACAGCATTTTTCACATCTGCAAGTTGTAACATATGTCCCAATCGACCTATATTGTATATAAGAACCATTATTATATCATGCAAATCCTTCATTCACTTGTACGCATCAACATATCCTATTGCTTACCACCAGCAGCCGATTCCCCATCATCATCATTATCTTGAATAATGCCACCATTAGAATTTACAATTCTATACGCCATAATATTATGAGTTGCCTTGGCAACCTTTTTATCTTCAAGTAACTTCAAGACAACTGCTCTCACTTGTTCTGGATCATGTACTTCAGCAACATGTGCCTTGAATATCGATTTTCGATCCACGATCGGCTGTGTACTTGTGTAAATTGGTGGAGCAACAACAGATACATCGTTTGTCCTATTCTCCTTTTTTGCGTTATAATCTTCTTCCTCTTCTTCTTCTACCTGAACCGTTTAAAAGAAAAAAAAATTGGTACCACTCACACACCCAAAGAGTAGTTTTCGCAGCTCTCTCTCTCTCTCTCTCTCTCTCTCTCTCTCTTGTCATTTAATCTGCAAATATTCATTACCTTGTTCTTGGGTTCTCTTTCTTCAAATGTCTGAAGCTCAAATTGCTTGACCAACGGATCGTTGTCATCCGGTTTCCCAATCTCGGATTCCAAGAATTCTCGTAACCAATTGATCCATTCGAATAAAATGACTTCACCTGGTTGAAACAAGGCTTGAAATTCATTATCAATTTTTTTGAGCATGGCATCATCAACGCGATGCGTTCCACAGTAAATAGAAGAGACCTCATAGACAGGAGGATCTTGACTAGGGTAAGTGGGCGGGAGAAAGAAACGCAAAACAAGTACTCTTGGTGACCGCACGTCTTGCTCGTCTTGGTCGTCGTCCAAGTTAATGGTAACAAGATAAGAATCAGAATCGCCTTCATGTTGTCCTTTTTCCTTTTTTATAGCTTCTGGACCATAAATGGCTTCCAGCGCCATATACTCTTCTTCTTGTAATTCCTGATTCTCTGACATGCCTCAAAAAAAAATGTTGTCACTCCACACACAATAAACAAGGGAAAAACAGAAAACGCGGTACGAATTCAGTTATATTATTATTAAACACGGAAAACGATAAACTTAGCTGTATATTTCTATTGAAAAAGTCACAATATATTAGAAAAGTGATATAACACAAAAACTAAAACGACCATATAGAGAATATACATGTATTTTTTTTTAAAGATAATTTATTATTGTGATGATGACGATGCCCTTGGTCCTCCTATTTCGTTGCTTATTTTTCCATCCATATAGCGTTGTGTTAAAAATGTATCTTTTCTCCCATTACATGAAACCAGGATCTCTCGCCACGGTTCATTCCATACAATAGAATAGGTTACTTCAGAATCATCGATGGCTACCACAGTTTTTAGCCATTGTAAAAACTGGTCTGTAAAATTCATACAGGCAGAGGGTTCCTAATATATTATTTTTAATTTTTTTTTTTGTGCATAAAAAATAAATAAATAAATAAAAAACCATACTATATAACGTACCCACATATTCGGTTTTCCTCTCACTCGACGTGGAATTTCAAGTGTATTAATCGTTTCAACATGACTCAATACACCATCATCATCACGAAATCCACATATTACTCGGGGCACTCCAACAAGAAACGATTGTGCCCAAAATTTGAGTAATTTAAATCTAATATAAAATAATAATTATTATTGAGCTCTATCTAAGTTTCTGTTATAAAATCAAATTGGAGTTATAGTATCCTTTTTTTTATCCTACATACTTTTCAAAAGTTATATTTTGTCGTTCGACATCTATACGTCTTGATGTTTTAAGTTCGATGTATTGTTTCAATGGGCTTTTTTCTTCTTTGTTTGGTTTTAGCCCTAAAAGTAATGAAATCGTGTGTTTAACTTTAATGTTGACAAGTAAAAAGTCAAAAAAAAAGATACATTTTTATACCTTCAATACAGTCCACTTCAGCACCCATAACAATGGAACTTTGACCAAGTCTGGTTCGAACCAGTACACAATACTGCTCATTAGTGTTGGGCGGTTCCAGTGTTTCATCGACCTTAGGAGCTGGACCATTTGGTTCAGTGGTAGTACACATTGCTTCAAATTGATATCCCCAATAACTCATTTTTTTCTGTCTTTCACTTTTGTTTGCTTCCTGCATACGCTTCTCTCCTGTTTGTTGTTCTTCAATATAAATTGTTCCTTTGTGTCGAGTTGCTCTTAGTTCCCATGGCTCTTTACGCGAAAATGGAGTGGCAAATAATTTGGTCATAATACCACGCCATGTTACCTTTTTTCAATAGAACATACCATGAGTAAATAAGTAAATAGACATGTATGAATAAATATTATATATCCATTACTGATAACTTACAATATCTGCTTGAGTATTGCCGTTATTATCTGCATTTTTTGATCTTGCATCAGTTAATGCATCCAAAAGTGTATCAATATGTTCGGGTATAGTATCATCACGTTGAATAAATTGCTCATAATTATATGAAAGCGAAGGAGTTGTTGACGTCAATTGAGGTTTCGCATAGTATTTCTATTATAAAAACAAATATGGTATCGAAAAAAAAAAAATTGAAAAACCAAAATCTTCCGCTTGTTTAATCTACTGTTTCTCCAATTTAATATTCGAGATTTTTACCAGCTGTCGATTGTCAAACCAAACACGACGATCAGCATCGATGCTATATGAGTTGATCTCAATCGGTTGTCGATATTCAGGATAACTGCCAGTATATCGATCAGTTGATAATACACGAAAAGCATGTTGCCTATCATCACGATGAAAACGTTTAGGTGCTGACCCTATATTACTTTCTTCAAAAGATTGTTTCCGCTTTGACATTATAAAGCGCAAGTAGGTTTGCATACGTATATGTGTGAAAAAACGCGTTATAAGGTGGAGGAGTTATTAATAAAGGAAGTAATAAATTGAGGTCAGTTGCTAAATAAACCGCTTTTTTATTTTCGTGTACTACTATGTCGATCTATGCATAAAAATATACCTGTTTTTTGTTAACCACAGCAACAGCAAAAAAACAATATCAGTAAATTTCATTATCTTGTCATCTGACACTTGATTTTCATAGTTATTTGTTAAAGTTGCTAAGTAGCAATAGATGTTTGGAGTTATTATGTGTTTTATGCCAGATCCAGATAACGATGAAAACTCGTAATGTTATAGCATATGTTTACAACCTTGTCTATATCACTATTAAGTTATATAGCTGCGTTTACACACACTGCTTGCCTATCACTCAGTCAATTTGGCTGGTTGCATAACAATATACATCGCTTGAAAAAAAATTATAGCAGAAGTATATAACATACGAGCAGAAAATGGCTATCAAAATCATAATATTATGCTAATACTTTATACAGAACGAATAGGAATGAAACTGTTGTCATGATAGATGATGTATAATAATGTTTTTATTTATTCTTTTTTGAAAGTTGGAATATATTATGTAAAGAATATATACTTGTTGATGGGAAGATGGAGAGGGTGCATATGGCGTTTATGATACGTATATTATTTGTGTATATATGTGTTTGTGTGCGTGTATGATTTCTGTACATCGTAATAATATATAATAATTGTATGGTGTTGTTTAGAAACCAGGTGGACTTGTTCGGTCGGTCTTCTTGGTAAACTTTGGGACCTTGTGAAGTGATTTACGATGACCTCGTGCATATCGGCTAAATACTGTATATTTATCGCGAGCCTGCATTTCCGATTCTTTTGGAAGCGCTAATGCTTTATCCAATGCTTTACAACGAACGCCAGATTCTGCTACAGTAGCAATAACTTCATCGACAGCCTTAAGTCTCTTACGGACATTGGCTTTACGAGTACCAGACATGCGAAAGGGGTTCTTCCTATTAGTAAAAAAAAAGGCTCTTGGCAATTAATATATTATCATTAAATGCTAAACAATTACAAATAAAAAAAAAAAGAGATTATTATATACCATAAAAGACCACCTTGGGCTACCAATGACTGACGGAATGCGCCAAACATTATTTATAATATGTACAAAAAGTATGAGGCCGACAACAATTCCCCCTCCCCTTTCAAGCATTATTCAATTTCCTAGGCCAATATTGGTGGCTTATATGGAATTCATTTTTTACAGACAGCTTTCGGTTATTACATTTTCATCATTTTCCTGCAAAAACCTTTGTATCGCAAAAAAAATGAGTGACACGATCACATCAGAAACATCGTTACCATTTGGAAAGCATTTGGCTGCTAATGGTAATATATATGTTCTCTTATTACAACGCTGGACCTATTCCTCGGGAGATTATCTTTTCACAAGTGAAAAAGGATTTTTATACTAATTTTCAACATACCTATAATACCACTTACTAGAAAAGAAGACTCGCGACAAAGCAGTCAGCTCATTAAGAAGATACATTTCAAATGGTCCTGAATTATCCCGTTTAGAACTTTTAAAATTATGGAAAGGTTTATTTTACTGTAAGTTAACCATTTACTCTATATATATGAAAATAATTATGATTTTTTGCTGACACGCTATATCTGTATCTATAATTTTACGAAGGTTTCTGGATGTCTGATAAGCCTTTAATTCAACAAGATCTTTCCGAAAAATTGGGTTCACTTGTATTAGACATGCCCGCTGATAATGCTGTTCCTTTTCTTGATGCATTTTGGGAGATCCACTGTTCCGAATGGCATGGTTTGGATAGGATAAGGTAAATTTATACATTCAGCAGATAATTTATAAAGATGAAGACTAAAAAAAATCAACTATCTATTTAGATTGGACAAGTATTATATGCTGTTACGACGTGTTATCTTTTATTCCTTTTTATTCTTGGCAAATCATGATTGGAATGATGAAAGAGTAAAAGAATACACAACAATGCTTTTAAATGGACCGTTACAGTAAGCCTTTTTTTCTCTTTCTCTTTATTTTTTTAGTAAATAGAGAATATTTTGCTAATTTTGTAATAATATTAGCCCCACCAACCCAAAAAAGCCTGATTCTATCCGATACCATATTTTTGAAGTTTATTTCGAAGAGCTCAGCAAAGTACTTGAATTACAAAAGGAACAAGGAGAAGAAATCAATTTAAATATGGAATTGATTGAAGAACCCATTCGAGTACTTACTACTGATTCTGTTAATAAGGTCGTAAGGACAAAAGCCAAGGCTGCTTTAGCTGATTGGGAAGAAGAAAAGAATGCAGAAGAAGCTAGTGATAATGATGATGAACATGATGATGATATGGATGAAGACTAAATATACTGAAGCACATATACATCCACGCACTCATTCACCCGTTCATTCACTCATGCACGTACGCCCACATAAAGCTCATATTCACTGCTATCTCTTTTGTATATATACACATATAATAACATTTCTTTACAATTGCAAGCACTTTGTATTACCAATAATAAAACAAAACAAGGCATTAATTTAAATCATGACATAGAAAAACAAAAGCGAAAGAAAAGACAAAAAAAAAAGAAAATCGAAACCCTAATTTTTTTTTCTGATATTGTTGATAACTTTTTTTCCTCCTTTGATGAAAAAGAAACGGTGTATATGTATATATATAAAGGACATTATGCGAAATGTGTAATATTTTGATGGAAAAGCTTTTGTGTGTGTGAAAGAGAGAAAAAAATCCAGCATTATATTTAATCTTGATCCCAATGACCTTGTTGCTTGGGTGGTTTAGGTCCGCCTGCTGGTTTGGACATGATAATTTGATCCACTCGCAAAATGGTTATTGCTGTATCAGCAGCAAGTTTAATTGCAAGCTGCTTAGCAGGGAAGGAATCAAAGATACCAGCCTTGGCAGCATCCAAAGTACCATCAGTGTTTTCCTGTGGAATTAAAAAAAAGGGTCAGTTTGGATGTTCCATGATCCATTTGCCATTTAACAAACATTCATGCATAAAGTTTGTTTTCTCCCATTATATCGTTCTCTAAAACTTACTTCAACATCAACACCAGTGGAAATACCAGAGTCACCTTCTTGATAATGTGCAGCATACAAACGAGACAAGACAGCAGTAGCATCCATACCAGCATTTTCGCACAAAGTGCGAGGGATAACTTCCATTGCTTCAGCAAATTTCTTGATAGAATGTTGGTTTAAACCAGGAGTCTTGGATGCGACGATTTGCAATCGCTTGTTTAATTCCATTTCGACTGCACCAGCTCCAGGTAACAGACGAGGATCACGTGTGGCAGCCTTGATGACATTAACACCATCATCGATGGCACGTTCAATATCATCCATATGATTTTGTGTTGCACCACGAATAATAACAGTGGTGGTACGCGATCGGTCTTGTTCTTCCTGGCGGAATACGGTAACACGGTCACTACCGATTTCAACGGTTTCGACAACGTCACAGTAACCCATTTCTTCTGCCATTGGAGCACCTAAACGTGCTAATGCAGTAGCACCAACAACACGGCACAATCTTCGAATATCAAACTTGGAGAGAACTTTGACGGTCAACATACCAAATCGATTCAAGTAATGCTGTGCTAATTCACCAACACCTGCGCCAGTGACGACAACCTTAACGCCAGCATCGGCCAATTCTTGGAAGATCTGTGAAAAGAAAAGAAGAAAAGTTAGTGTATGTGTCCTTATTTAATTACAACACCATTTTTTCTTTGCATGTTTTTATTATATACCTTTTCCATATGCTTTTCTTCGTCTTTGCTAAAGTTAAGCATTTCTTGTGCATTGTGAATCAAAACAGTACCCTTTGTTTCAGTTTGTGTGATGTCCAAAGGACAAGTGAATACAGCAACCTTTGCCTTGGTAGCGCTTTGAACAGGACCTGTTTATTATTGTGATTGAAACCATTTAGCCTCTTATCCACAAATATAAAGTTCCTTCCATACATAATATCTTTCTTCACAACAATAAAATGATTTAGAAATTACCTTCGGGTTCACGGCCGAAAACCATGCCTCGAACAACTGATGATTCATAAATACTAGAACCCATCACTTTTACAACTCGAATATTGTCCACATTGAAATCAGTAGGATTCTTGGGCATAACATTCTGTGCAGCTTGGACAACAAGGTCACTCAGCAAATCTTCATGACCATATTGCTTTGATCCAATAGCTGCCTTAACATTCTTTCTCAACTCATCAGCAGACGTAAGATCCTCTACCTTAGCAACAGACAAATCTAAAGGAAAGTTTTAAAACAGAAGTTTAGTACTTTCTTTCCTACTTCCCCTTAAAGAGATGCCGCCTTTCTCCCCTCATTCTTTCCTTGTTTCCTTTTTTATTATTATTATCAGTATTATTATTATTATCACAAATGTCACCCTACCTTGAAGAATTTCAAGAGCTCTATCTCTTGCAAGTTCATAACCTTGAATGATTTCAGATGGATGAAGACCAAGACGTAACAAGTTTTCTGCCTTCTTCAACAATTCGCCAGCCAAGATAATGACGAGATTGGTATTATCGCCTAACTCAGATTCTTGTTGTTGAGATGCCATGACAAGCAATTTTGCAGCAGGATGTACAACTTCCAACTCACGAATGATGGTAGCAGCATCGTTGGTAACAAAAAGTTTTTCGAGATGATTGATGATCATTTTGTTACGACCTGTCAGATTATATGGGTTTTCATCAGATGACCAATGTTTTGAAAAGGACCTTTTTTCGGATTTGAAGATCAAAAAGAGCAGAGTATAGAATAAAAAATGTTATATTACCGTTAGGTCCCATAGATGTGCGTACTGTTTCAGCAAGTTCATGAGTGGCTTCAATGTTGCGCAAGACTGCTTCATCGACACCTTGTTGGAACTGTCAAAATAAAAATAAAAAGATTTCATCAGTAACAAAATTAAAAAGTAAAATCATGTTACGTATGGATTAATGAATGGTTACATCAATCTAGTTTATTTACCTTGTAACCTTCCTTGAAAAGTTGAGGAAGGGTACCTCTAGGTATTTTAAGACTCATGATTGATTTTATGAGATTAAGACACGCGTCAAAAAGAAAGTAAGGTTAAACGAAAAAATTGGAAACCTGTGGCACTTTACTACTGTTTTAAAAAAAAACGTGCCTCCGCAACTCCACAAGTCTCCGCCGCCGCCATGCTTTTTACACCGTTTCCCAAAATCTTACTCTATATAATTTTGAATTATTATGATAATTGTATTCACTATGCAGTTTATAAACTTATTAAACAAAAACTTTTGTCAATATGATAAGTTACTTATAATCAAAATATGGCATTGATGTTTATGACATTTGGCAAAGTTTTCTCTTCTAACTCACAACAAGGTATAACAACAACATAAAACTTGACAACATTTACATGAAGTTGAAACAATATGTTTTTGAAGAAACCATATAACAATAAGAAAGGATATTTTTATCTTTTTACGTATGTATACTTTTATAATATAGTAGTTATAAGTTTACAAATAAAAGCTGTTAAAATATTCAGTGGATTATATCCTCTCTTCTTAATATTCCTCTCCATTCAAAAACGCGCTTTCACTTCACTCCGCTCTATTACTTCGCCTTCCAACTTCTTTTCTTAATACCATAAAACAATGTCAACAACTACAACTGAATGGACTGTGTTAGAGAAATTACTCTTAGCTCAGGCTGTTTACAAGTTCGGCGAGGATAATTGGTTTCAAATCGCACGTAACCTTAAACAACATAACATGCTGGATCGTCAACCTGACTTCTTTAATCAAAAAGTAATAAATCAAACCAAATTGCTAACTTATACAAGTCAATTAACAATAGCATTCTGTTTTTTTAACACCTGTTTTTAGAATTGTTCATTACAGTACTACTTGTTGATTGAAAGTCTTGAAACTGAAAAGTGAGAATAAAAATGGTTTCATTCATCAAGTTGATACATTTTCTATATAACACTGATTTATTTTTATTTATTTTTTAAAATATTTTAGGAGACAAGCAAAGGCAAGTACAAGTGCACAGGACATGCCACCTGTAGTGAAGTTGGCGAAACAACTTTATATCCAACGGATCGATGAATTAAAGCAAGCGATTAAAGTAGACGATGAGAAATTTTTAAGACTGATTGCTGAAATCGACGAAATCCGTGCTGGTAAATGGGATTCAAAATTAGCAGAACAGATCAAACCCACTTCTATTGAACAAGAGGATTCTACTACACCTACGTCTACCACGGAACAAAGAAAACAAGAACAAGAACAGTTGACAAACGAAAAGCAATCTGAAGAAGTACGAGAAAAATCATCACAAGAAGCTTCTACATCGACAACCACCACGACACCCCCTTCTTCTCCTACTATTACTAATACTAATACAGCTATTGTAACTAATGTACAGCAACAAGATACCCAAATGAATCCTGAAGAGACATCAAACTCTGAAACTATTACCGCAGAGGCACCAACATCTACACAAACACCAGAAACTTTGCAATCAAAAAGCAATGTTGCTTCTGCATTAACAACAACAGAAACATCAGAAAATCCTTTAGGAACATCACCATTAATATCAGATGAGGAGAAAGGTTTAACACCAGTACTGTCGAATAAGTCAGTTGAACCGATGGAAGTCGACTCCATTAGTAATAATAATAGTAATAATAATGCACGAGAACCTGATGCTACAATGGTACATTCAGTGGTAGATGAAACTATGACACCAACACAAGCGCTTCAACAGGAACCTCATGTTACGACACAACCAACAGTATCAGATTCCATGATAACAAAAGATCTTCCCAAATTATCGTCAACGCCAACAATGGCAGGGTCACCTCAATCTGATACAAGTTATCAATCTGCTCTGGAATCAACTATACCTACTGTACCTGTATCGTCAACACCAGAAGTAACTACTGAACAATCATCACTATCGTTACTTGATGAATCACAACAGCAGCAACAACCTACAGAAGGTGAAAAACGTAAATACGAAGATATCGAAATGATTAAATCAGACCAAGATGATCAGATATATAAACGTCAGCGGCTTGAAGAACCAGGCAAAGGTAACAATAAGATAACTAAGATAACTAAAAATAAAAGAAATATTGATGGGAGAGATAATTAGTGGGAAACTCAGTCAGAGAATATTTTGTTATAAATATTATGATTAGAAATAAAAACAGAACACAATGATGATGATGATGAACAAGTTACAGTAATGGGAGAAGAAGAAGAAGAAGATGGAGAAGAACGTGCGCAAACAGAACGATTGTCAGGTTGGTTGAAATTTCCTATAATTGGGGGAGCGGGTCATTAACAAGTCTGGGTTGCTTGAAAGGGATCATCTAATTAATTAAATAATAAAGATTAATCCTAATTTGATAATTTAATAATAAAAAATACTTTTTAGAACCTAAATCTCCTGAGGCGATCAACCCAAAATCACCTGAATTACCCCTGTCGATGACAAGTGGAGGAGTTGGAGCAGATGCTGAAGGAACAGAAAGCGTTACAGGCAGCGAAAGCAATGCGCCTACTCCTACATCGACTTCTGACAAACGAAAAAGCAAAGATGAACAACGACAACAAAAGTCTTGGCAAAAGAATATTAATTTGCTATGGCGTGAAATAGCGAATCACAAGAATGGGGCAATGTTTATGAATCCAATTAAAGAGGCAACAGCACCTTTGTACTACGATGTAGTCAAGCATCCTGTGGATCTCAAGACTATTAAAAACAGAATCAGAGATGGGGTAACATGAACAACAGTACTGAAGAACAGTGAGGATAATGATGATGATGATGATGATGATAACAGTATTTAATTGCTCGCATTAACAATATTGGGGTTTATTTATAGGTGATCAAAACGACTATTGAATTTGAACGAGATATTGTACTTATGCTGACTAACTCATTAATGTACAACAAGGAAGGCACAGAAATATATCAAATGGCATTAGAAATGCTTGAAGATGTAAATGAGCAATTAAAACTCTTTAAGACTGCAGATAGTAATTCTTCTACAACTGTTACACATACGCGAAAAGCTTCTACTGTAGCAAAAGATCGACGAAAGAGTGTAGCTGAATAATATTATCAATAATAATAAAAAGACGAAAAAAAATAATAATAAGTAAAAGATGCACAAAATTTTGTTTCATCATGATCAGATCTTTAATATATGTAGATAATTTATCATTATGGCAGGGTAGCATAAAATTTAATTTTTTTTTAATCATGCGTATAATTGTATAGTGCGTAGCTATAATACAAGCTGTCAATCGGTTTTTTTATACTTGTGTTAACTTGATTTTTTATCACGAGGATCATGTTCTAATTCCAGATCAGATGATGCATTATAATCCCCTGACTATACTGTAATAATAATAAAAGGCTATGTGTGTTGTGCGCACTTTTACGCGTGATGTTACAAAGAGTTTGAAAAAAGAAATGTAAAAAGTACTAATATTGTTTTTCTTGGTATTTGGCGTTGCTGGTTGTGTGTATGTTGCGTCAATGTGACAATGTTTGTTTTAAATGTAAGTAAAGATGATTAAGCCCAATAGTGATAACAAAGGAGAAAATGAAAAAAAAAAAGCATCAAGCCTTGTTAGTTTTTATAAAATTCATCGGTAAGAAGGTGATATATTGTTATGATGTTGACATTGCTGCTGTTGTTGTTGATGTTGATGATGTTGATGCTGCTGTTGTTGATGATGATGATGTTGTTGTCGCTGTTGTTCTTGCTGCTGCTGCTGCTGCTGCTGCTGCTGCTGCTGCTGCTGTTGTTGTTGTTGTTGTTGTTGTTGCTGTTGTTGCTGTTGTTGTTGTTGTTGTTGTTGTTGCTGTTGTTGTTGTTGTTGTTGTTGTGCTTTTTTCCTTGTTAATTTTGCGTAATGAAGGCCACAAGCATTACAAAGTGTGCGTGCACCATCTGGTCCTCGTCGCCATTCTGGTGTTTCTGAAATATTACACGAATGGCATCGTCCTTGAAATGTTGCGCTTTTCTATATGTGTTTTTTTTGTTGTTAATATGATAAGTTGATGAGTAATCTTTTAAACTATCTATGTTAAATCCTTTGAGCAATGCATATATATACTTACACCGCGTCGTCGCTGTCTCAATTTGGTTAATGATAAAGTTCCTGTATGCCATGCTGCTGTACTTGTAGGGGGCGATGATACAGTTGTAGTTGGCCTATCAGACTTTAGATAATAAATATAAATAATTAAAAATATGTACACCATGATATAATATGTATATGAGAGAGTTATACAAAACGAGACAAAACAAAAAGCTTATTCTTACCCGAATGGGGTCCATATTGCTATATGGTATCCCTTGTTGCTTCCTTAGTCGCAGTAAGGCATTTAGTACGTCATTAGCTCTGCCTATCATGTCATCTAACCACGGCTTTGGATCATAGTCATCAGTCCATTGATTTCTACGTTGAACGATACTTTCGCACAAATATTGGCAATGGTCGATGATCTGTTTACACATACACAAAAAAATAATAGATCATTGAGTTTAAAAAATACAAAATAAACATTCACTAGGGAATTAGAAAGAGAGAGGCGCTTTTTTTTGTCAGCTTGCGTGCAGCGCATTAATATACATATACATACTTGATCAATGTCATGATGGACAGGGGGACTATAACTTGAACGAGCAACAGGTGTAGACGATGATGTTGTTGCTAATGGTGGCGACGAACGAATGCTGGTAGTAGAAGGTGTGATGACAGGTTGAAATAGTGAATTATGAGATATTGGTAACCATGTCGACGGTTGTGATGATGGTCGTGATGGTTGTGGTAGTTGTGGTTGCGGTTGCCAAGAGCGTGTTGGCAAAAAATCATCGATCACAGATATAGGAGGAAGATGCAAGCCTTCTTCACTACAATAACAATAATAATAGATGAAAATTTTAATACAAAAAAAAGTATAATTTATATCGTACTAAACGTTATTTTTCTTTTCAAGCTACATTTTTATTTTGAAATTATGAATACGATGATCCAGAATTTTTTCATTGATTTTTATTTTTTTTATAATATATTACCTCTGTGATGCTGGGCACATAATATTTGACGACAGGATGAAAAATTTAAAAATAAAAATGAAAAAGGGAGAAGAGAAAGGTGGAAAGAGAGAAAAAAAAAAGAAAGAAATAAGAAATGATGTTTATTATATTTTTTTCCGGGAATCTTATCCGGTAAACGAAGGGGAGCAGATGTGTGATTTGGCGTGTGACAAAATCAACGACATTACAAATGGTCTTTTCTTGTTCTGGCTGACTATCTTTTTATTACACTCCCTCGCCAATCCTCACTCTCATTCTCTTTGTTCTTATAAGCACTCTTTCTTTATTTTGCAGATTTTTAGCGGGGGGAGCGACTTTAAGAAAAACTTCAACAAGGCATCCCGCACCGACCTTCACATGTAACGCCCATTTCTTCCGGTGTAACATGGCATTGATGGGCATGTATAACAAATGTAATAAACTTTATAATCCTTGGCTCTTTTTTTTTGAAAGCAAGTCATATTGACAAGCAGACAAAGAAAAAAAAAGCTCATAAGTTTCTTCAGTTCATTCATCGTGTCACTGACTTGACCAAGACAGGAACCACGTGGAAACAAGAATGTTCAGCAATCTACAGCTTTTCCCATCACAAAACCTCTTGTATAGTGTATAATTTCGATCTGACTGTCTTTTTTACTCCCTTCTTGTCCCATAGTTTCCCTCCTTTCTGGCTGATTTTTTCTGTGTATGTATATACATTTGTATATGTCAGCCAAAATAAGAAATCTTTTCCAAAAGGTTCAAAAGCTTGAAACTCTATCTGGGTCATACAAACAAACATATTTTTAAGATCACTCAGACCCATAAATAATAACATGTAAGATGAACTCAAAAATAATAAAATTTATTTATTTCAACTGAAAAAAAAAATATTATATTTTTGGGGGGTTTCAATCAAGTTGAAAAAATATAAAAGTATATCGAGATCTTGTTTTGTGCATTTTAGATTGTACGACATGCTACCACGCATCGCCCTTTATCCCTATCAACCCCACCCCCCTTTTTATATTTCTTCTCATCACCCCCCCCAATTGAGTGCAACTCTTCATGGCCCCCATTCAGTTTCAGAAGATTATTCAGTTTATAAGAATACACAGGTAATATAGAAAAAGCTCTTATCATAATGTATCTTGTACATACCTAATAGATCATCAATTTTAATAAAGAAATGGTATAGATGCTACCACAGTTAAATAACCTTTTTCTTCATTTATGGCAAAATCTCATTCTTTATTTTCAATTATCCCAGCTGATCTTTTCTTATTGCTTTCTTTTGGGGGAGGTATGCACAAAATAAGCGTAAATGAGAGTGAGAGAGGGGGCTGGTGTTTTTTTGGAGCGAAGTGAGGTCTACATACTTGTATATGAGAAAAGAAACGTTTATAATTATATTATTACAGGACAACCTAATAATCAAGGGATATGATGACTTTTCCTCAGATTTATTACGTAAACTCCTCGTTTTATATTTCTTTTACTTTTTGATAATCGCTTTTGTTTGTACTAGGTCTAAATGGAAAATAACTTCACTTTTTTTTCTTCAGTCAAAGTGCTCATTTTTCTATTATTTGCTCATCACTTTCTCAAATACTAAAGCTAATGTTTTATGCATTTTAGTTATTAAAAAAAACTGAATACGTACAAATTGAGATTGTAACAAAACTGAAGTTGCTATATTTAACACAGCATGACCATATCAGGCCAATTTCGCCGATATATTTTTTGTTACTTCAGGGTCATACCTATTTCCCAAGAATTGGTTGCATGTTATAACCATTTTAGTTGATTTCCGATATAGCTCTTTTTCCCAACCCTTATTTTACTTTTTGAATGGTATTGAGCCCCGCACACATTTTCTTTTACATCTTATTTTTCAAAAATATTAACAATAATACAGTAAAAGCTTTAAGAAAGCTCCAACCACTTGCGTGCCGAAACGTACATTACACATCCCAAATTTCCTGGCCCGTGCTCCGTGTTTACCGTCTCATTCTCCGATTTTCGAGGATTTTTTTTCCCTTGATATAGGACAGCGCGACATGTGCTGTTTATTTCAATGTGAAGGTGTGTGAGTTTATGATTTATAATTGTCGTACCTAAACATGCTGACAGTTACTTCAAAGAAACGTTATTTTTCTTATTTACTTGGGGTCAATGAAAAAAGAAGTAGTTTTTGCTTAGTAGGTTAGAAATAACCATTCCTGGTCAATCCAATTCGGAATTGTTCGGACGAAGTTTCTCGATTGATAGTCTCTCAAAAGCCACTCCAAGTATATGAATTAGTAATTAAATCTTCAGCAGCACGTAGCAGACCGCCATTTAACACATTAAAAGCATACTTTATTGGTAGATCCTAAATTGCCACTTATAAATTGCTTCCTTTCTGTTTACTCTCTTGTTTTGCTTTGGAAAGATTCGATCCAGAAGAAGTTTGTTCGTTTGAGTTTTTTTTTTACTCGGTGAAAAACAAATGTATAAGCTATGAAAAAAAGAAATTGTATTCCTTTTATAAATATACCCTATTTTTTTTTTCTTTTCACTAAATCCACTTTCTTCACGCGGATTATGACAAATTTGCCACTCAACGCTGGTATAATAAGCTTTGATCCAAATCTCCGATAGTAGTCAGGTTTCCTTGGCCGATCGTTTTCTGTGCATCTTAAAAAAATTCCTCGTACAAAAACTGTTACTATGCACGTGCATCCATATGATCTCATCGTTTCAGCGTGTATACCATCAGCAACCCATCATAAAAATGTGTAATTAAACATGAGAATATCCTTGTATAGTAAAACGGTTTCTCTTTCTGTAACCTTGCTTGCCCGTCATAGGCAAAGTAGTAGTTTTTGAACTATCAGTTTTCATGCGATAAATTTGTGTTTATTGCTGTGCTGAGGCAACTCATTCTACTTCCACTAATTTGGATATAGTGATTTAATCAACAAGAGGTCATTTAAACGAGATAAAGAGATGCACAAATAAATTTATTATGAGAATATAATTAAATGAAAAGCTTTTTTTTTACATATTTTCGTACACAAAAAAAAACAATCTCCGGTTTTTGGTACTGTATCTATATATTATCATCATTACTTAACCATGGTAATTTTTTCTTGCATAACGTAATACGTTGTATATTTGTAAACAGAATATGTCAAATAAACGAACAGTATATTATAATTTTGATAATAATTCTCATCTGTTTTACATAATCTTTTTTTTTTGCGTCTTCAATTATTATGGCTTAATGTTAGCGTTATTTAGTATTCATTAAAACAATCGAATATGAATTTTTCATCTTATGCTTTTTCCGTGAACTATTTTATTAGCTAATACTACTGTTAGTACTGTCTCTACAGTTGTTGCTGTTGTATACGTTTGCTCTTCAACTTAGTAATGGGCCTGCAGACATAACAAAAGTTCCCACGACACCTAATAAAAAAAGATGGATAATGTTAAAAATAGAGAAGTACACAATCATGTCAATCTTGTTCCACATTATTACTTTATATAATTGAAACTAACATCCATGTGTAAGTTATGGACGTTTTCATCATTCCTGACTACATAAGCACCAAAAGAATTATCATTTTGCTTACATACAATGAAAAAGAATGGAAGAGTGAGAGAGAGGAAGAATTTAATCTTTTTGGTGTATACACATATGGCTGAATTCGATATATATAAATTATATTTCTACTTCTATAATATGCCTTTACATTTTTAGTATGTATTAATAAGTGTCGTACACCTTTACTATCTTATTATTAGACGAGTACAATCTGTATTATAATCAATTAAATATAATTTTAGAGAAAAAAAGAAGAAGAAACTCAATATAATGGATTTTTTCAATGAAATTAATAGTAAACATATATGAACAACCTTTCAAACGGCTTTGTATTACATTATTTCCTTGACATTAGTACTATTGATTTTTTTTAAAAAAAATTGCCAATCGCAAAATTTCTCATGATGGATCAATAAAAGGAAATTTGGTTTTAGCCCGTCTGATGGTGCCCCCATTTTTTTAGCAGATTTTCCCCGAGAAAAAAAAACAAGGGACGAATTGTACCAACATACATTTTGTAGAACGTAGTATCTCAATTTCTTTTTATTATTATTATTTACTAATGTATATCAAATTTTCTTATTTTATTTTTTCATTTTTAAAAATAAGCATAAACCAAGTATTGATAAAAAGAGTAGAGCAAACAAGAATTTTAAAAGAAGGTTTCTAGCATGTAAAATTTAATCTTCACATGTATACGTATGCATTACCCATAGTCAATACATCGCTTCATAATCAATTGGCTCCCAGTATTCTTATTATTTAAATTAATAAATAAAGGAAATTAAAACAATTAACGCATGTTGCGTATTAACAATAGATATACACCATTATGATAATAAATAAGAAAAAATAACCCAATAATAAATTTTTAAACAAACATACGCTCCCTATTATATCCAGCTTTGCCTCTTCAAGTATATAGAAAGTATGTTGCACCTTGGCATTAAAGAACAAGTTAAAATTACACAAGATATGAATACTGTAAAAAAAAATTATCGTAGAACGATCTAATAAGAAGATCAGATTATGCTATATTATTATGCTAAAATACATGTTCATTTTTTTTCTCCTTTCATTCTTTCCTTGTCACCACTCTTCTTTTCTTTTTTTCTTTTTTTTTTGTGCGTATACTCTGCAATTGAAAATAAATTAATACAGTTAAGAATAAGATAATAGCATAAGACAAATACTTTTTACCATTGATGACATAATAATCAAAAAGCATTTCCCATTGCACCCAACACTTTTAATTTTAGTTTGGCAGTTTGATCAACTGTTTATTTCCTAATAGGCCTACTTACCATTGCTCGTGAACCCTTTATCTTTTTTTAGAATATAATCCAATAATAAGAAAAATGAATACCCACTTGTTTTTTATTCCTATTTGGAAAAAACGCGTGACTAAATCATTGTTCTCTTTTCTGTTTTTCTTCTCTCTTCACTCTCCCCCCCCCCAAAAAAAAAGTCATTATTTAGTGCATTACAGTAATATATTCGATTTTTTATTATGTGATAATACTATACAAAATGTTTTAAACAGAGAGGAAAATTTATGAAATACTTTTGTATCACAAACAACTGATATATTTATCCTAAACTTCCAAACTAATATGTAACACATAATACAATTTTGCGAACCCTTTCTTACTTCTCAAAGTAATTATCAATTAAGTCATAATTTAAAAAAATCTATTTTCAGAACATGCTATAACTAATAATGTAACAAAGAAAGAAGCGGGTAAAGGGTATGAATATTCTCTCATTTTCATGGGTTAGTACGTACTATTGTCATCACTCGACACTAATTTATTCAAGATGGAAAAAAACAATACATTATAGACCATAATAACATATCTTCAAAAGACAGACTCAACAGTAAAAAGGAAACAAAGTCTTTACTTTTTTTATTCATACGGCGCTTAGAAATCTTTGCGACATCGCGAATGAGTTGTGATATACAATAGTATATTAACTTATGACTTTTCAATACTGTCTTTAAAGCTTTTCAATTCACCAAAAACTAAGTAAGCTATATAAATTATATGTATAGATATTAGTATGTTATTTAAATCTTCTACCTCACAGAAATATACGATAATGAATAAAACCCGTCATATAATTAAGAAGGACGAGTGATCTACCAATTTTAAAAAGCAAGAGAAATAGTTAAGCCATTTTGACGCACAAGGAGGTATATTCTTCTTCGGATTCTGGTGACACTTTTGAACATTAAAGAAAATACGTATCTTAATTATTTTATAATTTCTGCTTCTAATTTAAGTGAGGATGTTTCGTTAAAACTACGTAATAAAAAATATATTCAATGAACTCAATAAAAGTAGATGATTACGTTCAACACTTGGTGCTGAGCAACCCCTTCAAATATGAGAATATGTATTCGCTTATTACTAATCGAATGTTGCACTTTCTGGCCACTCAATCCTGGTAACCTTGCCTCAGCTTTCTAGAAAATCGATGGCACAATATATATGTGGTTTAATTACAAAATAATGTTTTTGTTATCTTATTCAATTCCTGGTATGTCTGTTAATAGCTTTTGAAAATACTGCTTTAAAATTTTCACTACGTACCATAAAATTGGAACAGATGACTATACAACGCGGGATGAACTCCTTCCAATATTATTACAAATAATGTGACTATTTTATGCTGCGTACAATAAATATATAATTACGGATTCCAATCTATTAATTTACCTACACACTGAAAACATAAACTTGTATACGAGCAGTTATTTTCAAAATCTATATGTAGTATGAAGTCGAAAAATTGATATAAGTGTTGACAAAATATTGTGAGTGCATGAATTTTATAAAGTTTGCAGCGTATTACAACAGCACCATGTCGATAAAGATTCGTGGCACAGTACAATGATTATAATGATAATTGTGTTTTGTTAAAATAGTATGCAGTAGCTATTTTACCACAGCGTTTATCGGCAGCACATTATTCCTGTACCGTGATTCTTTTGGTACTAGAGATCTGTTACTTGTACATGAATACGTAATTTTTTAAGGATCCAGGAAAGCATGTTTAAAAAGGAAAAAAAAAAAAACAGATACCCGCTGACGACGAAAATTTAGAGGGTAATGTAAATCTCCTTTACGTAACATCCAGTGACATTTCTCTACGGAAGAGTTTATGTACGCACAATGTGTTGCTTTGGTACTGTAGGTCGAGTAAATATAACAAAATGTTGTAGCTAATAAAACACTACGTAAGTTATATATAACGTACAGGCTGAAATTTGCTTTTCAACAAATTATATGTTTTCTTGCAATATTATGCATTTAATTACCCATCTTTGAAGAATAAATTTCATGGAAAAGATTTAGTACGTACGTACGTAATATTATTTTATAAAACGTCATAAGGTGCATCCTGACTTAAACCGTCATTTTTCGAAAATTGAGATATTTTAAACACCCGACGGGCAATCATACTGCCACCAATGAGACTATAAGTCTGTGGAATGCTATAGAAATTTATTATATATTTTATAAAAAATAGGATAAAAAGAGATGATAGTGCATGTGTGTATAATGTTGAGAAATATGCAGTAATTTCCCTACTCTTTTTCCTTTTTCCTGTTGCTTGGTTTCATAGTACCATTTGATATTTCTAATATTTCCCCAATATTTTCTGTCAGAACTTGGTTCTATTTCTTTTTATTAAAGATGGTGGATGGGGTTATAACTTTACTTGGTTGCTATTCAACAAGAGCCTGGAAATGATTGGAATCTTTTTCGGTATAGATGATAGTATTTACATGCAATGGATATTTGAAAACAACTATTTTTCGAGTTTTATTGTTGTTCTTATATCTATTTGTTTTTTATTGAGTGAAGAAAAATAGATAGGAGCTACATATAATCTAGAGTACGAACCTTGTGTAACTATAAACCATCCACTTTTATAGGTTACACACTGCTTATCTCTTTCTCGAAATATTGGCATTACTTAGTAAAATACCATATTTTGACAAAACTTTGAAGCGACAAATCTCAAAGGGAAATAATCTTCTCTAAAAACTGTTCCGTAACATCTCTTCAGAATACCCAAGTTAACATATATGACGGCTCAAAAAGTTCATAGCTGCATTTATGACAATTTTTTGTCAATTCTTATTCCACCCCATATTTTGACGGTTTAAGTCAGGATGCACCTTAAGGGGAGAGATGGAATAATATTGGGGATCTAAAAACAAAATACACAAATAAAACATGTCTTTTAGTTGTCATTGAACACCATAAATAGTAGCAAAATTAATATAAGAAAGTAATTGACAAATTATATTACTTATATGACAAATGAGAACAACCTTTTTTTTCATTGATTAGCCACCTATGTCACTGCTGAACTTTGTTTTTCTTTATTTTAATGTACTGCTTTCCAAAGACGTACACTTTTCGCCCACGTAATTACTATCCAACGAAGGTAACTTTCATACGCTGCTTAATATCCCTCATGCATTTAAGTGCTGTAAATCTTTGTTTTTTTGTCTACGTACCGTGGCGTCGACTGACAATCGAGTAAATATCATAGGTAGTGTACAATCTGCTTCACATCGCCATCGACGATAGCATTGAGTTCATGCACTCTTTGTTACTTTGACGTTTCTAATTCTACTATCGATTTAACAGCTATAATACTATGTATTATGATATGTATTGTTCAGCAGATGCTCCAAGCAATAACCTAATTTTCTATGAATATAAATTTATAGATTATGAAATGTCATGCTTCTCTATGAATATGCATGAAAAAAGACAATCATTCATTTTCATGGAAATAAATCCATGAATCTCTATTACAAAAATTAACGAATCTGAATGACAATGTATGACTCTGGATGATATATGAATCTACATCTAAATAGGTAATGGATATGACTGAATATTTATGATTTATGGATCTCCATGAACTAACACTTTTCATAGAAATTCATGCCATTAATAATCATACAAATTCATGAAAATCCATTTATTTCTATTACTCATTTTAGCCGTGGTGTGATACGTAGCTGGAGTGAAGAGCTTTGTGTTGGCATACTTTATTTTTATTCCCTTACGTGAATCTATCAACGTCATCATTCTAGCATGACTGTAGACTCATTACGACAATAACCAATATTAGTACATGTGGCCCATAGATGTACATGCAGCTGCAGCTACACCTATTCTGCCTTTGAATTGCGCAGTGGCACGAAATTATTCAATGGGCTTGAAAAAATACTTAAATACTGTATCACCTTCCTTGTTCCAGGAAAAAATTAAAGTTTGCGAAGGTGTGTCAATAGTTTTTTTTATCTGGTTTATATGTCACACGATTTTAGTCCTTGAAGCAGTAGCGGCATGAATATTAATCTATCTCCTCCTCAAGAACCTGTACTGGTATATACTGTATCGTAGCTCTTAATTACTTATAGATAAATTGTGTATAAATAAATATGATTTATCAATATAATATTTCATCATATCAAAACAGCAACCTGTAACAATGTTTGAAAATTTTTGATTATACGTATCGTAAACCTCCTTATTGGAGCCCTGTATTTATTTTGGGTTACGTATGAGCATCTTATACGTATAAGGTATCATTCTAAATACCATAATTAAACGCATTGGTCACAATGCGAATGTTTTCTCAGTTAGAATAAATAAAAATGAAGTTACCAATAACCCGTATAACGATGGGTGAAGAAAGAAACAGCAAGACCTGACGAAAATAATGCCTCCTTTTTTTATTTTCATTTGACGGGCATCAGGTACACTCACGGATGTTGTTGCATTTAAAGACATTATAAACCTTTTATTACAATAACCACGAACATTATTCCCGGGCAAACAAAGAAAGGAACCGAAGGTGAGAAGGAACGCATGATAGTGAAGAGTCGCTACATAAGCAAATATTAAACCAACGATGGCCATTACGGAGCAGAACAGTACATATTTCGGACTAATTCGCGAAACTATAACATATCAATTAAATTTATAAGGCTGTCAATAAACATAGGCCCAGCTGTTGTACAACCCCCCCCCTCTCCACCATTAAAAATATTCTAAGGTGCTTTTATTTTAGAATCAAACTTCTTTTTTTTGTCTATTTTCAATGGCCTATTAATAAACACAACTAAACCCAAAATAAAGACTAACCCACAAAAATGAAAGCTATAACTATAGAGAGCAATGTTTGTCGATTAGTTCGTTTGGTTTTCATAGAAAAAGTTTTTGTTAGGCTTAAAGTTGGTAGGTGCTTTTCAACTTTGGGTGGAGTTATTATATGATCGAAGCAAAGTTGAAACACTCACAATATAGAAAAACTAACGGTCAAATATTATACTGTCTATAGATAGGTGTATATTGTCATTTGATATATAAAAATGGCGTTTTTTACTTTGTGTATATTCCATGTTTGTCATAAAATGGGAAGTGTAAATAAAAATAAATGTGCAGTACAAAGCGAAAAAAAAAGATATTGCAGATAAATTTGTTTCTAAAAGTTAAAATGTTGAAGAAAAGGAGTACAATTAATATAAGAACGAAACCTCACTAAAATATGATTATTTAGACAAATGCTTCACAAGAAAGCATTCATATGTTTCTGAATGCTGCTAGTGATATAAAAAAAATTAGAAATTATTATAACAGATGTTAAACCATATTCTTCAGGAATAAATGCGATGTACAATAGAAGTCATTAAAATTTTCAAATCCCGCTATAGAGTTGCTGAATATAACCTTCCTTTTCTATCACCCAATAAAAATTAGTATAATGGCGGGATTTTAAGAAAATTAAATTGAAACATTACCAGGGAACATTACTCATAAAAAATTTCGATTCTAAAATGTACCTTAACAAGATTTAAAAGCTGATTTAACAGGCAACCTCTTGGCCAAACCAAAATGTCTAATTCCTTATTCTCATCTGCACACGAATTTACGGTCAGTGGTTAGAGGATGTGTACTTAAAGAGAAGATATGGTAGCTGTCATACATATCTACAGTATATCTTTGTCAATAAAAAAATTCGATAGTAAGTCATCAAGTTATAATCCATGTGCCACTCTATTATTATATGGCCTACGTGGAATATTGAAGAGACAAACTGCCAAATAATGAAAGAAACATTGTGGCACGCGAAAAAATGCCCATCCGTCAATGTAATAATTGCTCACCAGGACAATACTGAAAAAAAGTCACCATCTACTTAAATGTACTTTTTTGAGATGGTTGGTCGACGTCGCACAAGTAACCAAAGTCCGTTACAAAAGCTGATATGGTTTGACGATCAAAAACATGAGAGTTCAAAAATGTCTTTTCCCGCTTGCTTATCTTTTTTTTTCTCTTTTTAAGGTTTCTTTAAGCAGCGAGGATTAAATTCATTCCATACGCGCAATATGTGCAACATTCAAATCATGTAGCAGATGTAAGCTCAGCAAATCGTAAAACACAGACCAGGCTATAATTTACACAGCTTAAAATCAAGCGGAAGAAGAAAATAATGGAGGCAATTGTCACCTATTTTATTGCTGGTGATAATTCACTAAAATTGATGCGACTAGAGATGATGACCTTCTCAACTGATAGGGGTAAGCATAATTGCAGAGTAGAGTATATATTTATCAAGGAAATATGTTAGAATGAATTGTTACCATGACAGCTAAACTATAAGTTTTTTTTGTGCATGATGGCGTGGGAACAGAGCAATTTTAAATTCTCTCCGATTATACAAAACACGCTTATCAGCCAGGGATCCAATCACAACAAAGGGTATCTTGAACCGATCTCAAAAAGAAAGTTATAACAAATATGTACATCTTTATCTAGAACAATATGTGTGCTGTGTGAGTACAAAAAGCAAGTCGATTCTGACACGTAAAAAAAGCCTTACTTACGCATTAAACATATAATACTTTTTCTGTGGGTGTTATTCGGTGACCGTGAGAAGTGAATGATACTACGCTAATCGAAAAAACCTGGGGTTCGTTTTTCTATTTTGTAGTTGCGAATGAAAAGAATGTCCCGCCTGCTATAAAAACTTCCAAATCAAGGTCTGCATACTTTTTTTCAAGAGCGCGACCGCGGCTTGTATAAATTTACTTCTTTTTGTTGTATACTTTTTTTCCAGTTCGCATCTTTTTTACGTCTCCCAATTTTTTTACTCTCTCTTATTTTCACAAAGTAATGATCCATAATACAGGCCAAATCAGTAGCAGGTCTAGTGTTAACTCTGTTAATACTGCTACTGCTTCTGCTGCCGTCTCACCTAAAAACACCAATTTTCTTTTTGATACAAAAAATCTTTCTACCCCAGATTTTCAGGACCCACAACCTACTTGGAATAGCAACGAAGTCGAACAAAATAAACGCAAACGAAATGGATCGTTTGATTCGGTAGAAGTTGCAGAAAACCCTTTACCTTCATCACAACGTAAGTGATTATAAGAAAAGATTGAATTTTTTTTTTCATTTACTCAACGAATTATCATTTCGAACTTGTTTTTGAACGATCAGCTGCAATTGCCACCGGAGATACCCAAACCTTACTTTCGGGGTTCTCAAATGATCCTGATAATAATGGTAAGAATTAACAATTTTTTGTTCTCTTCGACCCTATCTTGAGAAATATTATACAACTCACACGGTTATTTTTTTTAATGTTTAGGTGACCAACACTCAGATATAATGCCTGATGGATCATTATCTTTAGATGCTTCACGAAAGCCAGGTCGCAAACCATTGGCGGAAAATGGCTTTGACGTAAGTATCAAGAATAAAAGGTTATCCGAAGTTATTTTTAATAATGAAAAGTGGTAATCTGATCTTTTGCTTTTGAAACAATTTTTTTTATTGATAGGATGACGATGAGGATCCCAGAGCGAAACGAAAAGTTCAAAATCGTGCTGCACAACGAGCATTCAGAGAAAGAAAGGAACGTTATGTACGTGACTTAGAAATAAAAATACGTCAAATCCAAACCAACCACCTTCATACCACTGCTCAGCTTACTCAAGAAAATCAGTATCTTCGTTCCGTGATTCATCGTTTAAAAGTAGAAGTCTGCGCAATTAAAGGATTACCGATGGATAGCTATGCAGACGACATCCCATCTTTGCTGAGCTGGCAGCAACAACAAACGCGTGGAGTAACTGGAGGCTCTTCATTATCATCATCATCCAGCAATGGTGATTTGGCACCTTTTTTGACGATGGGTTCTCACGCACTTACGCATACCATATCTCGACCACGACCAGTAGCAATTGCTCCAGCTGGCACGCCTCCCTCTCCAGTAGTAAGTAACGCAAAACGTTCAATTGCTGCGGCTAAACGACGCCCCGTTGCTATACTTCCACAAAAACAAGAAGTCAAAAAGTCAATCAATCAAGAAACTGAACCCAGCAGAAATCTTGTACCCCAACAATCCCAAACTTACATGCCAAATATTAATAACAATCCTAGTCAAGTGTACTCTTCGTCTTCATCGTCCTTCAATGCAAGTTCACAACCCGCCCTATATGTCCAATTCAGTCCAGAGGAAAAGCCTCAAGGCAGTTTTAACATTCATAGTAATACCAATAATAATGTGCATCGTAACAACCACAACACTTCTACCGCTGACCCTTACTTATCACCTGATGTTGCAAATAATTTATTTGGCCACGATAGTAGTAATGATATGATGTTATTTAGCAACACATCATCTGCAAGCACCAATGCTAACAATCACCATAACAGCAGTAGCAGTAGCAGTAGCAGTAGCAGTAGCAGTAGTCATGGTAACAGATCACCTCCCCAATCACATCAAGACCAACTGCTACATCTATCACAGCCTCCCATCACCGCCTCTACAACCACTACAAATGCTACAGCTCCAACAAGAATTCTACCACAAAAACAAGACGGAACTGAAAAACTTGTGGACGAGCAAGAGACACAACAATCTCGAGTACAAAACGTTTGGCGCCGTCTCAATCTGTATGGCCGTTTCTCAGATTTTGACTTTGATCAACTATCTCGAGTGGCTCAAATGGCTGATCATCGCAGCGCCTCACAATTACCAATGACGGATGGTCGAGTACCTTTGATGGAAGATTGGGAGTTGGATAAGTTGATGCTCCAGATCGATTCGGATCATTTGTAATTGTTTATTCATATTTATTTATCATTTTACTTTTTTTTTTTTGCTATTTTCTTTTCTATTTTTGCTACATTAATCTCACACTAGAAAAAATCAGATGAAAAGGACATTGTTGTACATATCTTACTAAGCATTTTTTTACCATATTTTTATATTTATTATCATTAAATTACTCTTCCTTTTTTTCAATTTTTTTTTTTTAAAAAAGACACAGTTTTACATCAAATGATTGAATGTAACTAACATTTAGGAGCATATCAAGAAATTCTTCGGTGGTTGAAGACAAAATGAAAAAAAAGGGGTTCATGGTTGTATAGGAACAAGATTTGGTCAAAGTGAGCATTCCTCAGCTCCTTTTTTAGATTCTTCTTTTTTTGCAGATGCTCCATCATCATTCATTGTTTAGTAGGCCATTAATTCAAGTAACTCTATTAGGCTTTGTATGCCTGTGTTGTCCAGGCATGTGGAACGCGCTGGCGGGTTTAGGTGCCGGTGGTTCTATGAGCTCAAATGTTGGTCTAACAGACGCAGCCAATAGTGCATTATATGGATGTTTTGCCATAGTCGGTTTTTTTGCGGGTTCTTTAACCAATACTGTGGGAGTCAAGATAACATTAACTGTAAATGAAAATAAAAGTCGTAAAAAGAGATAGAAAAGACAGAACAGAAAAAAATATATTGCTCATGACTATATGTTTTGCAACATTCTATCCATATAATTATGTATGTCTTTATTTGCATCACGATAGATTGGATCGATAGGATACGCATTATATGCAAGTGCTTTCTGGGCATATGAAAGACTACAAGTCGGTGGCTTTGTCATTGCATCGGGTGCAATCCTCGGATGTTGTGCTGGAATTTTTTGGTCGGCTCAAGGTGCTATTATGATGTCGTATCCAGAAGAGCATAACAAAGGCAAGTATGTTGCCATCTTCTGGACTCTTTTCAACCTTGGTGGTATTGCAGGTTCTATTATTGCTCTTGTTTTGAATTTCGAAAACCAAACTTCTGGTGGCGTATCGACAGGTACATATACTGCATTTGTTATTATCGTGCTTTTTGGTGTTTTCTTGTCTTTGACATTATTGCCGCCTTCGCGTGTATTCCGCGACGACGGAACACCGGTTGCCATGGCCCACTCACCACGTTGGACAACGGAGCTTAAGGCAGTCCTCATAGTTTGGAAAGAATGGCGAATTATTGCATTGATCCCCGCATTTTTAGCCTCTAATTGGTTTTATGCATACCAGTTTCGAGTAAATGCAGTATACTTTGATCCATCAACACGGGCATTAAACGACTGTATGTATTGGTGTTTACAGATATTTGGGGCTATATTAATTGGTACATTGCTCGACTACCGAGAAATGACCAGGCGATCACGAGGACTGATTGGATTGGGAGTTTTATTTGTGGTGCTTATGACAGTATGGACTGGTGGTTTTGTATTTCAACTTTCGTTTGACAATCATTATGCAGACCCAATTCATTGGACATCACCTAAATTTCCTGGACCATTTGTACTATATATGCTTTATGGATTTGCAGATTCACTTTATCAAACTTATCTTTATTGGCTGATGGGTGCCATGTCGAATGACCCTGCATTACTTGCACGTTATGCAGGGTTTTACAAAGCTATGCAGTCAGCAGGTGCAGCTGTTTCATTTGGGATTGATGCCGCTGATATCCCATTACGATGGGAATGTCTGATCTGCTGGGTGCTGGTATTTATTTCATTCCCACTCGTTTATCCCGTGGTGAACACACTATCCGAAAGTAACACGAAAGAGCAACAACAAAAGTTACAAAATAACAATATGGAGTTACCCCACAGTGATGGGGAAGATAAAACATGCTAAGCATTTCACTACGTTGATAAAAATACATTCAAACATTAGACATAAAGCACAGTTTTGTTTACATATACAGTAATACTACATTTTTTTCCTTATTTTCCCTCCCCAAAAATCTTTTCTATGCGCAACACACCCAGTAATAGTTTTTTCCTTATATCTTTTCTACATTCCACACCAACGGATAGCTAATAATAGACAGAACTATTATGCTATATTTAAATGTGTATTACATAGATTCTAATTACGGTAACATGTAAACAAATTCTCAAATACAAAATGCACAAATGTAATGAATATTCCTGGTAAAGTTTTCGTTGGGTATATATTATTTACAAGATAAAAAGAACGAAAAAAAGAAAAGGAAATTGTTATAATTGTGAATACATCATCATCAATTCATCATCAGCCGTGAATATATGACTTGACGGATGTGTTGATCATAGTCATCACGATTTTCATCGTCGTCATCATAATCATCACTGTCATTAATACCGTCATTATAACCACCACTAACGGATTCATCTAAAACACCACTACCAGCTCGTGAAGTTGATCTCTGTGAATTAGATCGAGCATATCGTGATAGCGTATTGGAGGTTGATCGAGATGTCCATGTGGCAATTGATTGAGCCAATGATACAACATCATCATCACGTGCAGACCCACCACCCATTTGTATTGACGATGATGGATCAGCGTTATCTCCAGCTCCTGAAGATGATTTTCGTCGAAGTACACCTGACTGATATAAATGATGTGACGTAGAACCACTTCGAGTTGATACTGATGAACTTTCTGCTTGTTTACTGGATAGATTTTGAGGTGCATAACCCATTTGTCTTAATACAACAGCCAAATGAGTCATAATATTCTTGAACGCTCCTTGATTGACAGGAACACGACTAAATCTGGCTTGTTCATAACCATCCACATAGACTCGACCAATTTGTGCATCCACTAAATTCCGCTGAATCAAATACTCAATATATTGTCGTGTAGGAACGTGTGCAGGTCGTGCAAAATCAGAACTTATTTTCATAGCAGCTTGTTCTAATGAAAAGGAAACATATGTATAATTTTGGTAAGATATGAATTATTCTTACAATAAAAAAAATATTTGGCACAGAAATATGTGGGCTTTTTTTTTACCAATAAACATGGGGGTTCTTGCAATAACCCTTTTGAAATCGACACCCTCGAACTGTACATCCCCTTAAGTATTTTTAATCATCAGATCTTAGTTTTTTTTGTTTTGCAGCCTGTTTCCCAAAATACATGGGTAAGTAATATATATATATATATGTGTGTGTGTATTACCTGGTTTGCCCCATCCAACATGTGCGATATCTTCGGGTCGAGGTTCCGCAAGTTTTCGCACGTGCCTTACATCGTCAAACTTCCCTTGAATATGTGAATATACTTTCTATTATTAAAAGGTGGTCAACATCGTCATAAATGAACGTAGAAAAAATTGTAACATTGAATCGGTTGTATAAGTGTATAGATGTAAGTAGAAATATTCCATACCTTGGGTAGGTCATCTTTTTTAATAGGTATATATATCTTGGGTATATCTTGTAAAGAGGTTCTTACTGTAAAGAATCGACTACAGGAGAAAGCCAACGACGCAATAGCCTAGATTCCCCTTGACAATATTAATCACCCAGTAACTAAATGAATATGTAATATATATGCTCTTCATATTACCAATACAACATAGCTTGCAGCAACAACAAGAAGATTTCTTAAATCGAAGTGACCTGATTCTGTTCTATCAAATAAAGCTTGGACAATAACATCGGCAGCGGATAGTGCAATGCATACAGCTGTAAGGAAAATAAGAAAAAATAAAGAGGACGTATAAAGACGATGCCCCCTACGTGTGCTTTTCATTTGAAAACAAACAATAGAATCTTTCTAATAATTGTAATAAAAGAGAATAGATGGTTCCCTAAGAAAAAAGAAATTATAGGCCTATATAAAAGCAAGCTTCCTAAAATAGAATTGCATATTTTTTTTTCGTTTCGCCTGAATTACTACCATTATTCTTCCTTTTCTACTCCCCGAAAAAAATTCGAAGAGATTTTCTCATGAGTGGTGGAAGTCCTTCAAAATCAAACAAAAAATCTGCTGTATCTAATGTCGTGAATGATCTTATACGAGCTGCTGTAGGTGGCGACACTAACAATGTAGCAGATGACGATATTGACAAGTATGTTGCTGAATTGATTCTTAAAGAAGCTGAAGCAAAGCGAAAGAAATATGATAACGAAGGGGTTCGAGCTTATCAACCAGATTTTGGAGCGTAAGTATTTTTCCTCAAATTGACATTTCCTAGGAGAATTTAAAGTATAACTCAATCTATATACTTCTGCATACAATAGACATCAACCTAACAATTTACCGAAACCGAATAAAAGATTTTTTCTTAATATGATCAAAGCAACTGACAGTTATAATCAATCACTTAAAGAACAAGAAGAGATTACCAAAAAAGAGGAACAAGAATTCAAACAAAGAAAAAGACGACACGAAAAACATGAGTATTCAAGTGATGAGTATCAAAAGAAACGACGGCATCATTATGATAGCGTTCAGAACAACAGTGATCGTCGACAATCGGCTAAAGATGACAATGATCGATTGTTTCGAAGGAGGGGGGGAAGTCAGTATGATAGCTATGAGCAGCAAAGAAGGCGCGAATCGTCATCGTCTCAGTGCGATGATGATAAATCAGATTATAGGCGACGAGATTTAAAGAAAAAAAGACATAATACACATCATAGAAACCGCAGCCCGTCACGAAATAACTGTAATGGCAAAAACTTCAACGCTTTAACAACGACAAATAGCGCTCCAGAAAAACCTACAAGTTTACCTGTAGTCGTACGTGGACGCGGTCAAGCAACTCAAGGCACCAGTAGTAACATGGATAAATACTTTTCAAAGAACTATGATCCATTATTGGATGTCGAACCCGACCTGGATGAAATGGTTTATACCCAATTTACTGATGGCGACGATGATTTGAAAACGAAAAAGAAGAGAAAGAAGGATAAAAAAGATAGAAAGAAAAAGAGTAAAAAGAAGAAATCAAAAAAAGAGAAAGAAGAAACGGATAGTAATGATGATGATAGTGACTATGCTCGAGTAGAATCCCCACCACCACTTCGGAAACCTATCAGAGCATGGGATGTTGGTAAATAGATCTATTACCTTCATTGAGTTTATTTAATTTTGTATATATTGATATCTATAGAGAAAATCTCAATTATAACATTTGATACGTGATACGTACTGCACTATGTACATAATATATTTATAATAAGGGTATTGATCAGTATTTTTGTTTTATTTAATAAATTTTATTATCTGTCTGCAACATATTTATATTGCAAAATAAAAAGTATCATCAAAGCGTCTATTTTTATGTAACCATTCGATATTAACTATACTATTTTTTGGTGCGTGGCTGTAATAAAATAGTCACTGCATATGGCGTCACTTCCATTATTCTATAATAATAGATTATGGTATTATATAACGTTTCGTTGATTTTTACAATAACATATATAAAGATATTATGTGAAATGTGTACGGTCACATGAGCATTAAGTACAAACAAAGCGAAGATACTATCACATTTATTATGCGTCTGATCTTAAACAATTCCAACGCGTACAGGATTTCGTGATTCAAAGTATTATACATCAAGCGTAACTGCCGACAATGTAAATTGTACACAAAAGGACAGGTAAGAGGGATATATAAAAAAGGTTGCGAAGGACAAATTAACCTGAATTAAGTATCATCTCAACGCACAAACAGGCAT
Source organism: Circinella umbellata (assembly GCA_025093555.1). Classification (NCBI taxonomy): domain Eukaryota; kingdom Fungi; phylum Mucoromycota; class Mucoromycetes; order Mucorales; family Lichtheimiaceae; genus Circinella; species Circinella umbellata. The sequence continues at coordinate 85,849 of JAIWNF010000056.1, forward strand.
TTTTTTGAGCTTGTAGAGCGCCAACCAATATTTATAATTCGGTTTTTCGTTAATCTTCAAAGACAACATCGACCATCATCATACCGCTTTGTAAAGACGAAAGATACGAGTTAACTATCCCTGTAGTAATACTATTTAATATATTACGTACTCATTATGATTACGGAAACGCCTACCATCATCGTTCAGTATCATAGTCGACTATCAAGGAATAGCACTGTTAATATTATTCTACTCGATCAATTCTTTAGAAACTGGCTGATATATACCCAGAGGGTTAAAGAGCCTCTACAGACTCTATAAATGATTCTTAATTGACATATTACGTAACCTTAGTTGAATACTGAACCGTACATTGTCCATGTATCGTGATATTAAAATTCCCATTACAGTATTACAAGAAGAGATAATAAAAAACTACAATTCCCATATGTATTTAAGTGGGTTTGTGCTCGTAGTATTAGTAGCTACATCTAGAATATATATAAAAACCAGCATAAATCTTTAATGAATGAATATCAATTAGGGTTACATTGTTATAATGTTTTTAGGCACCACATACTCTACTTCCTATGATTAGAATGTAATCACAACAGTGAGCCTCTGGCATCAAATTCAGAGTTTGCTGTGGTAACACTTTGCGATAGACCCTCTTCCTATGTAATCTTTGTTTATCATGTGTTGCTAGTGTAATAATCACTTTATTGGTATTAAGCAACAACAGATAATGGGGCAATGAGAAATCTGAATAAGATAAACAAGCATGCATCGTCGGAACGCGTCCCATCTTTATTAATTGTCAAATGTTTTGGTGGCTCCGACCGAATGACAGGGAAACACCGTGCACTTACTCTTCTACCTTTCAATAAAGCTCACTTCTCTCCTTCCTTCTCTACTTTCATTTTTATATTTTTTTCTTTTTCAATGACAGTACGATTACAGCATAGTCAACCCCATAAAAAGGCAATAAAACCACCATCACGACGAACACGACAACAGCAAAAACAACTAGATCGTTTTGGTCATATACAGCCTCAAGGAAGTTGGGAGATTCCACGAAAGACATTCCATTATTCAATCGGTTAGTATAAAAAATACGTGATTTATGTTTTGTCAATCAAACGATCAATTAGCGAGGAAAGGAAAGGAAAGGAAAGAAATAATAAACTTAGGATATGATTATCTATAATTCTATAATAGGATTTCTTGTCCTGTATTTATTCAAACATGATTTCAATTCAGAAGATACATACCCTGCCCTGGTAGCATTTCTGAGCCTTGTATTATCAACCGAAGTTTTACGGTTCTCATGGGATAGCTTTAATGTTCTTTATTGTAAAGTAATGGGTTCATTAATGCGTAAGAGCGAAATTCATTCACGTCTCAATGGTACGGCATATTATTTAATGGGAGTCTTGGTGGCATTGTATGTATTTCCTAAAGATATTGCATCGCTATCTATTATCTATCTATCATGGGCTGATCCAACAGCAAGTATTTGTGGTCGTCTGTGGGGTAAATATACATTTAAGTACGGTAACAAATCACTGGCAGGGACTCTTGGTGCCATGGCAATTGGTTCGCTTGTGACCAATTATTTCTTTTCCGAGTTCCTGACTGAGTCGTATGACCCTGACTCGAGTCGAATTCCACTTTATGCAATGTCACTTTATGGTGGTCTGGTGGCTGGTTTATCAGAAGCGCTTGGTGATAGTGCTGGATTGGACGATAACTTAGTAATTCCTATTTTAAGCTCTATAATGTTATGGATTCCCCTGGTGTTCTTGGATTTGTAGTTAATTATTCTCCATCCTTATCTCAAGCTCCTTAGAAGTACATATCCCTTTTTACCTTCTCATTATTTTATTTTGTATCATATATTCTATATAACATAAACATATACTCACACTCCATCCCACCACAATTACAGCAACTCACACACTTATACGTACGCATATTCACTACAGCATAGCACTTTTTTTGTTTTGTTCTGCCTTTTTTTCGCTTCGATAATATCACAATCGTTTTATAAAAATTCAAATTCTTTTATTTTGTAGTCGTTTTAATTTGTTTATTTTTTTTGTTCAAGTGGAAAGTTGAAGATTACAAAGGTGGTTCGCGTTTTTCTTAAATATATAAACGAAAGCTTATTATAGAAAAAACGTACAAAAAATAGAGATATAAATTCGTTAATAATGATAATAAGTTTTTTTTAAGCAGGAAAGGTGAAGATATATCTTTTTTTTTCGGATAAGAAAATTGGTATTTTTTTTTCGGTTCAAGATGAGGGAAAGAGAAAAGGAGAAAAAAAGAAAGGTATTTTGATTTTTTGAAAGGTAAGTAAAAGAAATTCAAAGAACTTTTGTGTGTGTTTTTTATGTAAACGCAATCAAGCATTCACGTTTTTAAATAATAGAATGTTTTTGTACAGTTTTTTTGCGCCATAGTTTTGTTTTATGCGTAGATGAATATAGGGGGGAGGGGAAAGGGTAACGAAAAATTATGATAAGCTTTTTTTTTTGTTTCTGATGGAAGTGTCGTTAATGTATAAAGGGAGGATAAAATAATATATATAATAGTAAATCATCACTACCATCAAGACTTCAAAGAGGGAAATTCAAACGGAGTTAATAGACGGTGGCGATCATCTGTTGTTACTGTTGCTGATGTAGATACATTAACTTGTCTTCCATTTTCTCCACTAACGGTTCCCGCAGTACCACCATTGACCATAGGCCCAGCATCTTCCATATAAAATGGCCCTTCATCATCCGCTTCCGTAAATGGTGAAAATAAGTCATTGTCTGATGACTTGTTGATACGATATTCGTCTTGATGTTGGTTATGACTGACAAGATTTGCTGCTGATACAGGTTTAGCTGGTTTACTTCCGCCAGGAATATTGATAGCATTCGTATTACCAACCGAAGCGCCTTGTTGTAATAATTGATCATCGTAAAAATCATCATTTTTATTATTGCTATTAGCAAATACCTGTTGCCATGACGATGGATCGTATGCTGCTGCATAAGCCATATCAAGGGATTTGGCTGCCAATGGGGACGATACTTTATATCGCATTGATTCAGAAGATGAGCGTTCCAATCCAGCACCAGTAGTTGTTGGATAATTGCGCTGACTCATTGCCGATTGTTGATGCTGATGTTCTCTTGCTTTTCGTAATTGCAATTCGTTTGGTGTAAGCAATTCATTCAATGATGAAGGTAACATAGCGTCATTCAAGTCATTATGGTCATCACCGAAATAATCCTGGCCAAAATTATTATTACGTTGGTGCTGTGGTACATCCAAAAAATGTGCTGATGATTCGGGAATGCTATGTAGCGCTTGAGCATTACGTGATAACGATGAAGAAGGTGGTGGCATGCTAATAGCAGAAGACGGCGTATTATTTGGATGAAGAAATAGTGATCGTTGTCCAAAAGGTGATGAACTAAGATCTGCACCTGGGGATGAAGCTGCTCTACCACTACCATTTGTATTATTATTTGTATAAGAAAGAGAATCGTAGCCATTGCTTGAAGTATTGGATAATTTTCGACGTGGGTCGTGAAGAGAAGAATCCTGTTGACGGTGAATGGCCGCTGTAAGATGACTATAAGATCGAGTGTCTGCACTGGCTGACAATGGTTGATCGAAGAAACTCCCACGTGCGGGAGAATACATATGAGGGCCAAAATCTAGTGGGCTCCCAATTGGGGGTGACCGAAGGTTTTGCAAACCGGAAGAAGAACCCAGGGACAGCGCTAGTCCCCCATCGTTATTACCATTCGTCATTGCGGCAGCAGCGGCAGCCATAGCAGAAGCCATTGAACTAGTAGAAGGGGAGTTGTTGGTACCAAGATTTCGATCACGATGATGATGATGATGTTGAGTAGCCAATAGTTTTCGTCCGTCGGTTGTAAACGGTGACATGGTATGTAAAAGTGCACACTTGGAACCAAACTTGCAGTTTCCCTTCAGAAAGTACTTGCACACAGATGACTCGCATGTTGGATCAGGATTATGAGAGAATATACAATTTGCCCCAGCGGTACATGTGCCTTGTTTGAAAAACTTGCATGGAACATGAGATAAATTGGATGCTATACAGTATATTTATATATTATTATCCATCTCCCACACATTATTCACTTTATTATAATTGCTCTCCGCACATACACACATACACACGACCACACTTTCTCTCTTTCTCTCACAATTACTGTATATATTTATACCAAGCAGCAAGAACACACATAATTAACTAAATATATCTTACGTTTATTGCTATTATTGCTATTATGATGATTGGCTTGGGTCGTAAATTTTGATGTAGGAGGGGGAGGTGAAGTTGTAGTCCCTGGAACATTATATATCGAATCATTGATATGTGTCGTTGTAGGTAACGGTGGCACAGGAGCTTGCTGACTACGAGATCTTTTAGGTTGAAAAGGTGGCAACCGAGATGGTGAACTCTTGGATAGTTGATTCATACTTAAACGATCGAAATTTTCAACAAAGTTGGATGCTAACGAATGGTCAGTCATGATGTTGCAGTATATAAAATATAATTAAAATATTGTGGTTTTTCTTTCTCTGGTTCAAAGGGGTAAAGTTAAGAGAAAATAATAATAATATCAAAGGCAGTATTAACAATAATATAATAAAGAGAATATAAAGAAAGGAACGTTCGAGAAGTATATTTTTTACGTTGCTATTCTTTTATAAACGACATGCAATCGGATGAGTTGTATATATCGCTATTAAGATGAAATGGAATGGGGTGTGCCCGAGAGAAGGCTTTTTTATAAAGTGAGAAAAAAAAGGGGCGAGAGAAGAGAAGAAAAAGGGTGAGCAACAGTGCCTTGCGCATTCACACCAAGGAGTGTGTGAGTGAGTAACCTGGTGTCACCTAAAACTCACGCTGCAGGGCAACAGCATCTTCAACACATCCAATCAGAGTTTCCACCTGGATTCCTCTCAGCTGGTTACTCATGATGTGCCTGTCTAAAAGAAATTCGTTATCAAACTTGATTATAACTAAATAAGTTATTATACATAAGATATGATCCATTATAACTTGTCTATCTTTTTATTTTATTTATTTATTTCTAATTAACTTATTACAATACAAATTAAAGAGTTTCTATTATTAATGATAATACAGCAAAGAAAATGTTTAGTTTTATGTAATCTTACCCCAAACCCCTTTCTTTCTCCGATAACTCTTTCATCCATGAAACTTTTACACCGATATTTACCTTTTTTATTATTTTTGAAGCCGGTCATTATTAATTATATGAAGACATCCCATTAACAGGTCCAATTGCAACAACAGCTGCTTCACGATCTAAATATTGCTTAGCAACCCGACGAACATCATCCACATTCACCTTAGCAACGGTTTCTTCTACTTCTTTGGGTGACATACGTGAACCTGATGTCAAAAGTTGACGACCAATATCTTCAGCAATTGCGGTAGATCCATCTAAACCTAGTAATAATCCTGCCTTGAGTTGTTGTTTGGCACGTTCAATTTCATCCGCTGTCACATTGGATGCCAATCGAGTCCATTCATTACGTGTACAATGAATTAAATCATCGATTCTATCCTTGTTTTCAGTCACCAAATAAATACCCCAGAGACCAGTATCCTTATATGAAGTGTTAAACGACATGAATGAGTTGGCAAGTTGATGCTTATGAACCACCGACGATAAACGAGAAGCAACGTGACCCATGGCACCCAAAGAGCGATCCCATGAGCCAATAATAGATTGCATGACAAGCAATGGGAAATAATCCGGCGAAGTCCAGCTGGCACCTTCAACAGCAATAGCAATATGGGCTTGTGGTGAGCTGGGGTCATTAATTCGAAGTTCAGAGCCTGTAAAAATGGGTTTCTTGATTGCACTCTTGCTGGTTTGTGCACTGGCAATGTTAGGCAAACCACCGAAATGATTTTGTGCTAAATTGACAAGAGCATCATGATCAATACCACCCGTACCAACCAAAATCATACGTTCTCCTGTATAATTAGTCTTGATATAGGATGATAAATCGTTACGTGTCAAAGATTGAATGTTTTCTTTGGGACCCAAGATAGTTAACCCGAGGGGTTCGTTTTGGAAAGCAGCCGAATGTAAATGATCGAATACGACTTCTTCCATTTGTTTTTCAACTTCTTCTTGTTCCCGTAAAATAACATCACGTTCACGTTCAATAGCGGCTGGATCGAGTCGTGAGTTTTGTAAAATGTCGGATAAGATATCAACTGCTTGTGGTACGTCGTGTTTGAATGCTTTGGCGTAATATACTGTTTGTTCTCTTGAGGTATATGCGTTTAAATGACCCCCCATGTTTTCAATTTGTAACTCAAGATCACGTTGCGTACGACGATTTGTTCCCTAAATATTGTGAAAAAAAAGTATTGTTAAATTCATAATAGGTTACTCAAGTAAAAAAGTGATAATAATATAAATAATGTACCTTGAATGCCATATGTTCAAGAAAGTGAGCTGAGCCGTTGTTTTTCACATTCTCAGCACGTGAGCCTGCATCGATCCAAACACCTACAGTAGCAGTTTGCGATGCAGGATTCTCTTCTGTAGCAACGGTGAATCCATTAGGAAGAATTGTAGTACGGAAAGTAGGTAAAAGATTTGTTGCAGTTGCGAGTCCTCGATTATACTATTTTAATTACCCCCCAAGAAAAAAAGAAAAAGGTCAGTCTACCTTTATTTTTATTTTATTTGTTGTCAATTATTATTAGTATTTAAAAGAAAGTAAAAGAAATCATACTAATGGTTTAGAGAAGCAAGCTTTTGTCGTCCTTGAAAGTAATCGAGAAGCCATTTTATTATTTATACAAAGTAATTGTTACGGGAAAAGTAGAAAGAAAAAATATGCACTCAGGTTTTTTTATATGTGTATTATATGTATTTTTTTTTATTATGTAAATACTATAAATCCCGACATTACGAAGATTACAAACCATTGGACTAACTGTTCAATCCTTTTGTTCTAAATCATTGTTGTTGTCATATAAATCTGGATAATGTTTTTTGAATTCATCTGAAAGAATATTTCTAAATTCCTATATATGATGATATTGTTCACATGTATTTTTGTTATAGTAAAACATAAAGTTAATTATTACAAGAGAGAGAGAGAGAGAGAGAGTGAGAGGGAAAAAACTTACATCAACCGCCTTTATCTTTCCATTAGTAAATTGATTCTCACTTGCTGTTCTTTCAACAAATTCTTGAGTGAATATGTCTGGATTTCGTCCTTGTTCAACGAAGCTATTGTTTTTATATATGTGTTATCCCTTCCTGTAGTTATTATTGTTGATATGTGCATATCTCTCTCTCTCTCTCTCTCTCTCTCTCTCTCTCTCTCTCTCTCTCTCTCTCTCTCTCTCTCTCTCTCTCTCTCTCTCTCTCTCTCTCTCTCTCTCTCTCTCTCTCTCTCTCTCTCTCTCTCTCTCTCTCTCTCTCTCTCTCTCTCTCTCTCTCTCTCTCTCTCTCTCTCTCTCATACATATATATCCCTATATCATCCTTTCCCAACACACTCATTCGTACTTGATCACTTCTTCCGGAATATGTGTATCAATATTATCTTTAAGCCCATCGATAGTTTGATAATGTTCAAGAATGGAATTACTGATTCAAGTATACAGAACATAAAAACTATAATGAGTACACGTAAATATTCAAAACTGAATCAAATCGACATAAAAGAAAGACAAAAGAATGCACAAACATTTTATTCCAAACAAGTTGATTTCCATCAGGTTGAAAATCATACACCATAACACTTAATTCAAATAATACTTGTATCAGTTCATTAAGTTGTTCTTCAAGTGCTCGACGAGCAACTTTTGATGTATTTGTATTATTTTGTGATGAATCTGGCTGATTTGTAGGAGTAGGTGCAGAGGAAGAACCTGACGATGAACGGGAATCCGTTTGCTGCATTTATGTACTCAAAAAAGAAGGAGCTTTTATATGAAAGGGAAGGGTTTTTTTGGTACGAAAAAGAACCAAAAGAACTGGCTGAGCTTATTATAATGAAAATTATTATTATGGGACGTCAAAGACAGATCAATTGATGTTTGAATTCTGCCACCGTCATCCAAATAATAGCGATAAAAGTTATTTATTTTCATTATAAATTTCTAATACATACTTACAGTTTTAGAAGAAAACAAAGCACAAGTCTATAATTAATGTATTTTTAGCCATGTATATACTAAGATGTATTTCTCCACGAGTTGTAGTTATGAAAAATCATACACCTCACAGTTACAAATCATCTTTTATATATATACTTCTACTTTACTACTTACATAGATTATATTAAGTAAATCATCTTCACGTTTTCCCTTACTCTTTTTTCTCGTATCATTATACGTAAGATATTTTTCTTAGTAAGAGATATACTCACTTTGGTTTAACATATAGTATATCAAGCGGTAAAGATTACTTCAATTTCAAAGAAAATAGTTTGACAATGACATTCGAATAATAATTCAACAGCAGTATTCTAGCTTATTATTATTCATGATCTGCGTCTCTATTAGCTTGTTCGCCACGCTTTCTCTTGTATTTAAGTATACTAATCGCAACTGGACAACCAATCTGGTCTAATAAAGAGGGACAAGCCATTTAGTACATACGTACCAGAGAATGAAAATTCTTTGACTACAGTAGGACATACAATTTTCGGATGCTACGTATCATTATTTCAAATTGTTTGATTGTATATGCTTTGGATAGTAGGACTACTTTTGATGGAATTTGTACATGATAACAATAATGGTAGTAGTGATACTGTATACATTAATCATTACGGCTACAGTTTAATGATATCTCTTAAGTATTGTCGATGTGAATATAGAGAAGCCAGGCGGTGTCACTTTTTTTTGAAAACCCTGCTTCTAGGTCTCACAAATACATAGGTACGGCACAGTACCTACACTCTCACACCCTATCATTAACAATCTACTAAGATCTAATCAGGCGTTATCATTAAGAAAATAGAGACAGTCTGGTCCGCCCCCATTCGAGTTCTCAGAGAAATTATCTTTAGTTACTCGGATGAAAATTTTGATGAAGACAAACCAACACCAGAAGACTTTTTGACGTCATCCGTAACTACCACACAACACTACTGGGATAATAATCTACATTTATCAATATACTAAAACTCATGTCACCCTCCCTTTATCGTTTTTATTTTTCTATTTACTGCTATATGTATAGGTGTATATATATATTATATTAATTCTTAGCACCTCTTCTTCCCAAACTCTAAAACTAGCATATTTTTATGTTCTTTACTAAGAGGTTTTTAGGTACAGTCACTTTCACACCTTTTTACATATATATACTCAAATTATACGATCAGCACAAATTGTTCCTATATACAAACAAGGAGACCCACAGCCGCAAAAAACTATCGCCCGATCAGCTTGACAAGTGTACTTAGGTAATTTCTGGAGCATTGCCTACTTCCAAAGATGCTTACCACTATCAGTACACTCGATATTTCGCAAGGAGGCTTTAGACATCATAGGGGCGCATTAGATCAAGCTTTCTCTCTCAATATGCTACTACGTCAATATGAAAACAGCACAACGAGCTGGCAACACAGTGCTATATGGATATTACCAGTGTATATGATGCTATCAACCGTGATATTATATGGGGAATATTACAGGAAACACTGTCGAACCCTTTGTTTCATTTGGTACGTCATATGTTTGATGATATACAAACCGCTGTTATAATACAAAACCATCAATCGCGGTACATATACCCAAAAAAAGATGTATTATAAGGCTCATTACTCAGTCCGTTATCATATGCTGTATTCATTGACACACTTCCCTGTTGCCTTCGACCAAATATGTTTGTACGATGCCATAAACCTTTAACACTACGCTCTACTTTTATCAAAAGAACCACTGAAGCTTCCGCACAAGAACAAAGATATACAGGTGGAATAAATGAACACCCTAACAAACATCGTTCAGATAATGCTAAAACAATCATATCAGCGTTACTTTATGCAGATGACATTGCTCTTTTTCGCTCCCCTCAAGACATCAACAAACTACTATACATTGCAGAAAGACATTCAAACGAACTTGGATATAAATGGCACCCTGATAAATGTGCTATTATTGAGCCACCGCCTCCTACAAGCACCACACCCACCTCCGCAACATCAAGTCTTTTATCATCAGTATCTACTTATAAACTATATGGTAAAACAATACCAAAAGTACAGCAATTCCAGTACCTCGGTATACCTTTCGATCATCATGGTATCAACTCAGCTCAACTTGTAAATCAGCGTATTACTAAAGCAACAACAGGCAACATGAAGTTACTTAGACAACTGGGCATACATCAGTATGGTATTGGACTTTGGCCAGCTCTTAGCGCATATCGCACTTTTATTCGACCAGTTTTAGAGTATGGTTTAGCAATTATAGCATTACTACCTAACCAAAAAGATAAATAAAACAATGCTCAAAAAAGCTGTATCAAAATAACTTTAAGTTGTAATCGTTCAACACCATTCCCAACCATTGTTCCGATGGTGCTAGCAGACCTACCCTCAATGCATACAAGAATTCGCACTTTACAACTAAATTTTTTAACACGCCTTCAAGACTTACCTGTTACCACCTTAGCTCGATCAATTTAATTATCCTTCCTAAGGGATAAAAATTGTGACAAACAATGGAAACACCTCACATCAAATAATCCATTTTATCAATTATACAAAAAATTACAAAAAAGCAACAACCCACGAAAAGACTCTCTTGGTACGACTATCGATCGAAAAAGAGACGAAGAATACGACAGAAGAAAGGGCACACGGAAAACAATTCGATGCCTTCGTGATAAACGCATTATTGATCCAATACTCTTTCTGCCAGTGTTTTCACGTGATCAACACCGGCTAATTAAATGGCGTATGCACTGACTGCCCTCATATCCCCTCAAGAACTGCCGTTGTGGCCTTCCTGCCGCTAAAAGAGAACACTATGCTATTTGTCCAATGCTACAGCCTCTGATTAATGAACTTCTCACCGTATTTGGTACTATTCCATCAACATCAACTGAATTGCAGCCTCTTGACTTTATCATGAATCATCTACCACGCTCCGAAGTTGGCTTGACATTGGGGAAGTGGCCAAAAGTCTGGAGTGCTCTTATACGAGTGGTTCGTGAAATCGATCGTATGAGCCATCCTGATAACGCATTCGATGAAGCTGAACCGGACCCTGAAGATGCTCTGGACATTACACCCCCACCACACACACAATCTTCCGCAAACACATAGTGTCTTTTCTTTCTTGTTTTTTATTTTTTTTCTTATTTATTTTTCTTATCTTACCTTCGATAAACTTAGTCTTATTTCTGCTACGTTTCTACCTTATACTTAGCTTTTATCTTCCTCCCTTCCCCACTAGTTTAACTTTTCCCCTCAATGAGGGGTTTTTCAGTTGATATCTCTTCGCTCTTTTGTATATATCTGTCAATCCATTCTGTACCGCAAGGAAGCGACCACGTGCCCATTGGCGAAGGTCATCTTAGCCTTCCATTTAATAAAGATTACAAAGAAAATTAAAACATATACTCAAATTATACCGCAAGGGAGCGACCATGTGCTTAAAGGCCTCGGTCAGTATAGCCCTCCGTTTAATAAATATAAATTTTAAACTAGTTGAAAATTTAACAATGGCGATAAAGAGTATAGTCAAAGCCATTCTTGTTGAGGATCTTCTTCTAGCGTAATTTCAAGAGCTCAAAAATGTACATTCTATCTCAGTTCCTATAAAGATAACATGACAGGCTATACTCCTGATGGATAGTACAAAACTAAAAAAGTTTCATCAGAGAAAAAGGTCAGTTATGAGCTATCGATTAAAACTTAATAGATTTTTTACGATGCACTTACTGATTCTATGGATGCCATTCTTTGATAGGAAAAGCATAGTCACAAAGAAAATGCATTGTAAAGGAAATGTTTATCAGATGGGAAATTCAAAAATAGCATACATTTTCAGATAGTAATGTAGAAACATGATGATAATTCACTATCTCATTTAATTTTTTTTCTATCTTTTATTTTTTGAAATATACAGTAATACATTAAAGGTGTTACTTAATTTTTCCGATGACTATTCAACTTTGACTGCTAATTACATTATTTACTGAAAAGGCAGTCAATCAAACAAGTATATTTACTTCCATGTGATCCTGTGTATTCTGTTGAAAATTCTGTTGTCAAACTAGATGATATACTTACAGACACCTATCATAATTTTACAAGATTTTCCGTACGACCTTTTATGATTAATTTTTTGCATGTACCTGGATTTAAAAAACGTTTTGTAATTTTGCTCAGGTACCAAGTCTCGTAATTTGGTCAATCTAGGCGTACTCAAATATTTTATCAAGAGTAACACTGCGCCCAGTTCAAGAGTGAACAAAGGACAATCGGATATTTGCTTTCATGAGTCAATCCTTGAATCCCATCCTTTGATCCTCGAACCAGATCTAGAGAGTATTTCCAAAATCTTATTCTAGTAGCCTCAAAAGTCATACAACAATGTTATTAAGTAGCAAATAATAAAGCATGCTAAACTGTATACTGTAATAAATAAATAAAGATAGAGCCATATATGCTTTTCAATATTCTTTTCACGTACTTTACTTTTCTACTGTTTTCTTACTACGTACTGTATTTTATTTATATTATTTTAAAAATTCACTTATGTTAAGTAGTAATCATGTACATAAAATGCTAATAAAGATCTTTTAAGGATTCAATCCATGAAAAAAAATCTTTGAAACTTGGTTCTGATCGAGAAACTTCACCTGCTACGTACTTTCAAGGAGCCATCCGTGAACTTGATCCTTTAATTCTTTAAACCCATAAACTCCCAGGATTTTCTTCAATCGCTATATGAAATTTTATAACCGGTTCGGGTGGTTGATCCTTGAATTCAAAGATGAAGTAGTGCACAATGGTACAGGAGTTAGCATGATACAAGAGGATGTCAAATAGAATTGACATTTGAACATTTGCTTCATTCTCAATTTTTCTTAGTAAGTGTAGCTGGTTTTGGCCTTTTCATATATAAGTAAGCGGCTGAATACTGTACTTCGAGCTATGTATAACTCCATTCAATGAAGCTGTGTATAGTCTGACGAAATCAATTCCGATATGTAATATAAGAGCTTATTTCAAATGAAAGTAGTGTGCTATAAATTAATTTTTTGAGATGTATCATTATCGTCCCTAAATAATATAAATAGGTACGTACATTAAGCACTGTACTGTTTTAGACATGTTTAATAGTTAATACTATTAATATTTGTAGGAACTGTGTGAACTATATATATATTTAATGTTAATTTATACGTAGTAAAGAAATTTTTAAAAGTACATTTAATACGTAATAAAAAAGTACGTTCATATCGAACAAGTATTCAATGGTTGATCAAAGATCTTTCTTAAATCTCTTTCCCTGTTTTTTTTATGGGAAAAGTACTAAGAAATCGCAAAGTAACTTTCAATTCACAAAGACGCCAAGTTATATTAATGACTTCTACGTACGTATCTTTCTTAAGAATTGCATTTTCGTTATAGATACATATGAAATAGGATACAGTAATGCCTATTTTTTTTTTTTTGTAGAAGATAATTTATTAATCCAGGTTGACAGCTGAATGTTAATTAGAAGAAATATAAATTTGTATATATATAAAAAGGAAGAAAGCTTTAGAATAAAGAAAACACAAGAAAAAATTAAAGAGAAGAAGAAAAACAAAAACTATCGTAAGGATTGGATTTTATGTGTTTCTTCAGCGTGAATTTTGCGCAAATGGAGAGTGGCATGAGCACTAACACTGTGAGGCCAAAAGGTTTCTTGATGGAAGACAAAACGCCAATGAGCACGCCACAGATGTAATAAAGTGGTCGCAATAAGACAAAAAGAATCAAATTTGAATTCTTCACGTACAGCTAAAGCTGAAGCAGAAAGAGAAGTAATATGAGTAATTTCTAGTTGATCCGGTAGAACCAAAAAACGATTAGCGATATCTTGCCAAACCAACCGTTTCTGAGAACATTCCCAAAGAAAATGTTCTGGTGTATCAATCTCATTACAGAAAATACAGTTAGGTGAGGTAAATATGCGAGGCACAAGTTGATGAAGACATTGTTTGCATGGTAATTTTTTATGGAATATGCGCCACCATATTGTATGGGCTCGCTGTGGCAAGTGACTAGCCCAAAATTTTCGCCAAGTAGTTTTCGATGCTCGAGGGTACCACTCAGATAATTGGTCAAATTGAATCAACAGTAATGCCTATTATACAACAAGTTCATAAAAAGAATAAGTACCTATATTGTTATCGTTATAAAATAAATAGTGATGTAATAAACTTTCAATATTTTTCATATATGTGGTATCAGCCCGTAAAAGCTTTACTATCAATAATTTTGATTCAGATTTAGAATATTTATTAATGCACTCCTGTATAAGAACGGGAAAAAATAGACGTAGTCTGTTTTCTTGAAGCGATGAATGGCACTTTATCTACACTTGATAAATATGTACAGTAATATTTAAGTTCCACTGCCTCACGCTTCTTCCCTTCCGTGTATTCCGTGTTTGTATACAAAGAACAAGAAAAAGGGTCAAATTATAAGATACATAAGTTTTTTGCTTGTTATTGTCAAGAAAAACTAAAACTTTATTCATGCGACGTAAGTATTATCTTGTATGTAGTAGTATGTAGTCCAGATTTGCAAATTTATTTGGATCTAAATATGAGAGCATTACTGTCAAGGTAAATACAGGGCTTTTCTTTTTTCTTTGACTACGTAATAGAAATGCAACAGTAATCTACATTTTAATAACAATATACTCCTAGAATTTGTTGACATACGAACCAGATTATGTACTACCATTACGATAGACATATCAAGTAGAGTTTAATGAGATAATACGTAAAACTTATGGTCCGGATATTTCTTTCCCCCTCTTTCTCCTAAATTATAGCTGTTTTGTTTACCCACCTAGTGTCAGAAATCTACCAGTAGCCATGAACTCCTTGGGAAAAGTGATCTATTTCAGTATATAGTTTTTTTTTAATAAGAGCTCTCTTTTTTTTTTCCCTGGATAATCATAATTATATCGATCACTCCATACACATATAAATAGCCTTCCTTTTTTATTTTCTGAATTTTCATGTATCGTACAATAGCATTGAAAAATGAAGAAGTCTATTAACAATCAAGGAATAATAAGGGGTTCAGATAGTACAACATTTTTGACTGAAAACAATGATCAGGTTCTCAACAGTGAATTACACAACGATTATTGTAACGATTCGGATGACAATGCCTCAACTAATAGTACAGTAGTGGCAAATAATGATAATAGTGAAATGCGTAAAAAATATGTCAACAGAAGTGAAAATGAAGTAATTATTAGCATTAGCGACAGTAAACCTAATAGAAATAATGACGCTGGTGACGATCAGATTACTAGTACCCCAAGTGTCCCTTTAGAGTTGTCAAATAAAGATAAAGAACAAGAGCAACTAGTGCGAAAAATTGATTTACACGTCATCCCATTATTCTGTACATTTTATTTTGTTGATTTTTTAGATAGGTCGAATATTGGGAATGCTACGTAAGTTTTTTTTATTGCTTACTTGCTAATGCCCTTCTAAATTGGTTCACATATATACCTACTGAGTATCTTCTCAAATTTTTGTATATTTTATATAACGAATATAATAGTACAGCAGGTCTTCAAACTGATCTCGAGGTAAGTTTTTTTTTCTTCTTTTCATATTGTTTGCACCAGAGATAAAAGAGACATGCTAAAATCAACATTTTAGTAATACTATATACTTAAAAAAGATGACGGGCCTTAAACTCAGTGTAACAGTCTCTGCATTTTTTATTACTACTATGTAAGTTTCTTTTTTGAAGGATGTTTCAATATATTGATTAAACGGTGAAAAAGGAGAAACCAGCTCTGATCTTATAAGATTTATGCAACGTTAATAAATAATTATTGTCATCTTAAATAAAAACAGATCATATTTCAAATACCTTCCAATACGTATAATTTTAAAACGGATTGGTGCACGATGGTGGTTGTCATTTATTATGTTGGTATGGGGTATAATAGCATTTGTCAGAAATTTTACAGGTTTATTAATTATACGGCTACTTTTAGGGTAAGTGTCTATTAATAATAATAAAGCTAACAGATTATATGAGAAGGAATCAAAATATACCTTTAAATCCCCCCCCCTACGTACCATGATTTAGTATATCACCCTTCTCTTCATTATTATCTTAACTTTATTAATGGGACATACTTTTATTTCATAATATCTATAGCGCCGCAGAGAGCGGTTTCGTTCCGGGGATTGTATACCAAATGTCTCAAATATACAAGCCGCAAGAACTTGGTATTCGCATTGCAGTTTTTTTATGCATGGGAGCACTATCAGTCATTGTTTCAGGTCCAATTGCTTATGGGGCTACAAGTTTTGAAGGCAAACAGGGGTTACATGAATGGCAATACATCATTCTGATTGACGGTACACCCACAGTTATCGTAGCGCTACTTTCATTCTGTTTATTATTCGATGATATCACTGAAGTTGGATGGCTCACAGAGAAACAAAAAGAGTCCCACGAGGCAAGGATAGCAGTACATATTAAAAACGCTGAACGAGAACCAATAACCATGAAGACCATGCGAACAGTACTTTATGATATAAAGACATGGATTTTTGGTGTTATAGCTATGCTTTCATCAATCAATATGACAAGTATAGGTGTTTTTTCACTAGTCATTATAAAAGGTGGATTGAAAATTTGAAGCGGAAGAGTCTAGTTAATGTTTTTTAATTCTCCACTCTCATCATTTAATAATAACACACACGGATGTACCGTATATATATATATATATAATACAGGGTTTGAGTTCTCAACTCTTACTACACAGCTATTGACAACAACACCTTCTATTGTTGCTGGCGTAGTGATTGTCATATATGGAGTTTTGGTGGATAAAGGAAACAAACGTGCTATTATAGCTACATCAGGATCTATTGTAATTGCCGTAAGTTTCGTGATGCTATTAACAATTGACAACCCTTGGGGTAATAATATTAATGTTATCTCAAATACAAATTGTGTTATGCCAAGCGCATTGTATGTAGCTTCTTTTTTTGTTAACAACTGAGGAATTGCATTATATATTATATAGGATGCTACACAGCTATTTTTATTGTTGCAGGAGGTATTGGAACACAAGCACCAATTAGTTTAAGCTGGCCGACTGTCAATTATCATGATCTGACAATAAGAGCTGTAGGTACCGCAATAATCAGTATGATGGGAAATCTTGGAAATGTAATAGCTTCATTTCTTTATACTGTTCCAGGGGATACAAATCATGGTATGGTACTTAGATATAATGTAGATTTTGCTTCGTTCTATATGATGTCTTATATTGATACTAGTAACATCCAACTGTAGTTTTTGGTAATGCATTTAACTTGATTGTTTCTGCCATAACTGCTATGCTTGCAGTAATGATGGGCTTAATGCTACGTCGACTAAACAGTTGCATGGAACAGCAGCAAGAAATACCGTTAATGTACGACGAAAAAAACAACATAGCAATATGGTAAGTATGAACAATAAAAGTTTTATCATATAAGTATTATATCAGTTAACGTCTATAGTAATAAAAAATATTCAAACAAAAAAAACCAATAGAAGCAGTTAAAATACCGGTATTTTTACTAGTAGTAAATGTATCTTTCTAAAAGCCTGTTAATATAAAAAGTTTATTTGCAAAAAAAAGTATACAAAGAAAGAAAGAAGAAAAATAAGGAGTTGGAATTTTCTTTTAAAGAAATGTGAATAATGAAGTATGGAAGGAGTTTGTGTATGTGAGATCTGTGAGTAAGTGTGATAATGGGTAGAGAGAGTATGTATGATGCAAGCATGTGGGATAGTATATGAGTATATATGTATATACTTGCACACTACAAATTATTTCATTTAGATAAAATCGTCGTCAGAGATAAATTCATCAGAATCATAGTTAAGCTGTTCAAAGTTGACACGGTATCTATAATAATAATAATAATAATAATAATAATAATCCAAAATTAGTAAATTATTCCCCATATGGACTTATATAAATACATATATGTATAAAAAATACTAGCGTTTTTACCTAAGAATACCACCGATACCACCAAAGCCCTTAACGAATTGAGCACCTTCTTGCGAACGGTTAGTAACAAATTCAAGATTAGCACCGAAATCTTTATAGCTTTCAGCAAACCATTCAAGAAGAGGTTTAACCTCAACAACGTCCATTTCACTGTTTGGTGCAGCTTCTGGGCTAGTATCCTTAATAAACAATCGTTCCTTTTCTTCTTGTTTAGTAGGATGATAAACGATTTCCTGGCCAGCAGCATTACGAAGTACATATCGGTTCAATTCCAAATTTTCCCAAACGATCAAATTTTCTACAGCACCCAATTCCAAAGCCTTAAGTGTATCTTCAACACCAAAACAGTACTTGCCGCTATCTTGAGAAATTTCATCGAAGTAAGATTGAATCATTTTCTTTTCTTGGACAAATTTGACGTTAGAAAGGGATTCAGCAGACAGTTCGATAGCTTGATTGAAACCGTTTTCACCACCATACGAAACATCAACAACTTTAACAATCTTGGCTTGAAGACGAGGATCAAACATATCGGATTGTGACAGTTCGTTTTTAAAGTCGGCAGAACCGGCCAAGACAAGACCAGCTACATTGACCTTATCACCAGCAATGAAAAAAGACACTGCCAATTCAGCAATCTTACGAACGTAATTGTGACGCTTTTCTTCACGCAAACGAGAGAAACGGAGAGCGGACTGACCACCACGACCGTGCTTCTTGGGTAAATCGACCTGGAGTTTGTGGATTACATCACGTGTGTTACCAGACAAGGTACCGAACAACGATCCATTACCATCCATAATAATAAAACCAAACTTGGCATCATCTTCAAGTAATTCGGATAAAGCTTCAGTGTGGAACTTGTTATCACAAAGGTACAAACTGGTGTTGATTGGCTTGTGAGGTTCAAAATCAATATTGACCTTCTTTTCCTTGCCTTCATCAGTAACAATGGTACCACAGTATACAACCAAACCATTTGGTGGTACTATACATTATTATTTTTATATAATATAAAACTTATGTGTCAGTAGTCATGGTTGGATATATTATGTTGAAGATGTATTGATGGAATCGTTGAAAGAGAAATACACGAATCTAACCTCTGTTGTACAATTTCAATCTTTGTTGGGTGGATGTAATAGCGGATAAAACAGAAAGACGGTTGACACGGGACTTAATGTTGGATGCTGTACCATATTCGTCTGCTAACATTTTACCAACACGAGAAATTTGATCCTTTGGGGCTATAATATTATCATAGTTATAATGCATATAAATTATCGTAAGTGACCCATATATTTATACACAAAATATCCAAACACCTCTTTTTTCTCGCTTCCTTCCTCATTTGATCTATTTTAGTTAATAATATATACATACGAATAATAAGGGAAATCATGGAAGTGCCATTGCTATTTAGATGTCAATTATTTTTTTTTGAGTTTAGTTTTAATCCTTTTAGCTTTCAAGAAAAGAGAGATTAATTATTAATTTATTTACCCTCTTGCTGCTTCCAAGCTCTTGATGAGCTTCTTCATCTTCCACATTTCGACATTGTGGTCAGTTTGGCCGTCAGTAGGAGCAGACATGATGACGAATGTGTATATAGAAGTAGTAGGTGGATGGGGGAGGGTGTATAAAAAGAGAAAGTAGTAGCTCTTTTCCAGGATTCTCTCCTGCTTTACAAAATTTCTGTTAAAAGCCACACGCTGCTGCGTGCATCATTAAACCTAAATCTTAATCAGGTAAAGTTTTAAAAACACTGAAAGAAACTCAGTTGACGCTAGGCGGTGAAAAAATTAAACAAAACCAATGTGTGTGATACTTGATATGCAAATATCGTATTTATCCATTAACAGATTATTTCCACGCAAGGAATCCTCATATCTTTTGATATTTAATTATCCGTTTCATTTTTTGAAATTTCATTTTGCTATAAATTATCATGGATCACTTAATCAAACAATTAGCCAATATGTAATATTTGCAAGATATATGAAACTGGTAATAATAAGTAACAATTAATATATCTAGTTGACTCAAATAAATAAAACAAATAAAAAAAATTATGTATTATAAAGTACATGAATAGGATAAAATGAACAACGTCATTGGTATGTACATCTATATATATATATATATTATTTATGTATACGAGACTTGAGAACAGTCATGATATCTTTCATTATAATGTGTAGTTAGAAGGGGAAAGAGTAACAGTGATTCAAATCTTATATTGATTCTATCCAAAATACTGCATTTCTATTCCGATAGTTCGAATAGGACTTGATCGGTTTGAAAGATCAGCTGTTAATCCGACACTAAATAATGTATTTTTAAAACGACCTTCCCACATAAGTGACAATCCCTAGCAAAATAAATAAAAATAAAATCAATCAGACGGATTAAAAGTGTGCATCTGTTTTATTATTGCTACTGTCATACCTCTGTAAAACCTATCCGTGCTTTAATTAATCCTTGTAACTTCTCTGTGTCCTTACTATTACTACCATTCACTTGAATTATTGGTGAATTGTCATCCTGTCTATTTTTTGTACGATATTCAAATCCAAAAGTAAGATCACTTTCATATGAATAGATACTAAAGTCATATCGTGAACACATTGCCAAGTCTTCTGAAATCTGCGCTACATAAGCTGTAGACATATGTCCCACCACAGGGTTTAGTGTATATGTAAAACAAATAGGCGGTGAACCAGAAGAAGGCAGTGTACGATATCGTAATCCGGTAGATACTAATATGGTAAGCTTTCTGATTAATATATTTTCTATATGGTTATTATTGTACCACAATTACAGATACTTCTTTTTACTTACATCCAGCACTTTTATCTAACATTCCATAATAAATTTCTGTACCGAGCGCCCATTGACCTGTTGGAATAGCACTTTCTGGTTGGTCAAAATTATATAAAGCTCGTAATCCTAGTAATCCATCATCTGTAGTATAGGAGCATTCTGAACACCATTTCCCTACGTCATATTGTAATTGCATAGCAATCTTTCATTTATTCATTTTTAATTATTGTTGACGACCATTTGTATCATCCACTACCACGTTTTTTTTTTCTGATTATTATAGACAATTTTTTCTTCCTCTTCCAATCCTTTTTTATAATTAATTACCTCAGGCAATCCAGATACACGAGGGTTATTTACTGCTGTTACTAAACATTGCATTTTATCTGAAATCCTTCGAGCGTACATAGCTTCTAATCGTGCACCTGGGAAAAACATACGACCATATAATAGATAGTGATTTACAGAGTCCACTATATATAATTTATATAATAAGAGAAAAAAATTAGGCGAATTCTATATATATAGATATAGATATAGATATGCATAAACGTACGTTTCCGTGTTTCTGTATATTCTGGACTCACGATTCGAAACCGATCTACCATGTCTTGGAAATCAACTGTAGCACTACTACCAATATCAAGTGAACGCGACGTATATAAAAAACCAATACTCCCATTCAATGATGGTAATGCATTCATGGTATAAGAAGGTTTAAATTGTGGCGTTGGTAGCTTGGATAGGTATAATGAAAGACCTTGTGGAGTATAGAAATCAAGTAATGCTCGAGACCATGAACACAGATTGGAATATTGATTTTCTTCGTTCCAACCCGATTGACGATAATAACGCCGTAAGCAATATTCCATAAAATCGTACATTTTGTTGTTTGAATATAAGTTTAATAGCAATAATAGTAATAAAAAAGCTACTCTATTTTATTTTCGATAACTAACAACATTAATCTACTTTTGTTCTCAGCTTAATAAAGGATCAGCTATTCGGTTACTCAATGATAAATAATAGTAATAATAATAATAATGGAGACTTTATTTTATTTTAAGCTAGTCAAAGAAGAACCCAAAACGATGTGTATATATAAAGCAAAAGACGAGGAACAAAAGAAATAAAATATGGATGAGGATAATATATTACAGGTAACAAAAAAAAGTAAATGGAAGGGTAATTTTACGTACTGAAGAAAAAAAGTAAAGGAAAGAGAGAAGAATCTAGCTCGATGAATATAATAATATAACAAAGATAAGGGGGGGGTGATAATAACAATAAAAATATATTAGTAATAGTAAATAAAAAGAG
The DNA here is from genome assembly GCA_025093555.1 of Circinella umbellata. NCBI lineage: Eukaryota > Fungi > Mucoromycota > Mucoromycetes > Mucorales > Lichtheimiaceae > Circinella > Circinella umbellata. Next base: position 108,307 of record JAIWNF010000056.1, read on the forward strand.
AATTATTCCTCTTCTCCTTCTTCCAAAGTCTTCAGATAAGCCAATAAGGTTCGCTTATGAATAATACCAAGATATTGGCCATTTGTCTTTGTCAAACAAACATAACGTGCACCGAGTTTGACAAACATTTCCATGAGTAGTTCCATGGAAGCATTAAGATTGATAGTTAAAGGTGCCTTTATAGAAAACGTGGTATGTTAGAAAATGAATATTGATTACACACAATGATACCAAATATTGTCAAAATAAAAAAAAAATTAGTCAATACCTGATCGACATAAATTGAAAAGTCATTCAATGGAGGACGTGAATGGTTTTCCGTATCCACGGTATCAGTCGTAGTATTTGAAGGTATCAGACATAATATTGGATTTTCTTCTGTTTCTACCGACAAACTATTATCTTGATCACTACGTCGGAAGTAGCAAGGCACATTATTACGTTCTTGTTCTGTCATCGGATACGGGTTATTGTCAAAGTATCGACAAAGTAAATTCAATGCGTGTAATAGTTCAGAAGAAGCAATATATCCCTCCAAATATTTTCCTTCATTACTAAGTATTGGGAATCCTCCATCTTCACTATATCCCATTGCAGCAATATCTTCTAATTTTTCGCACAGTTTTCCAACAGTATTAAGTTTGTCTATATCAATAGTGGCGTGGTTGTGTTCCGTGAGATCTTGAATAGTAAGAGTATGGACATATTCTCGTCGTGCATCAAGATACGGATATGTTTGAAGATCAATAAGTAGATCATATATGCCTTCAATAAACATCGCATCAGATACCCATTTGGCAACCATCACGGCAATCATAATGGGGACAGCATATGTTAATGAATAAGTTAATTCAAACATGATAACGACCAAAGATACTAATAAATTAAAAAAATGTACGTAGGAAAACGATAATGATAATGAGTTGATAACTGTTTTCCAAGACATTTGTCTTTTTCCCATTTTCAAGCTTTTTTGTATGGTTTTGGGGATAAATTCCCACAATTATCGTCATTTGTGTTACTCACCTGTTGTACGAGTGACACCAGTCAAACTTGCTGCTGCTCCGACCATGGCATAAACTCCTGGAATAACGCATTCACCTCTAGCAGCTATATCTTCAGCACAAGCTGTAAATGGCCAAGCTGTGGGATAAGTTACAGTAAGATATTGCATGATTAAGCCAATAACACGTCCAGTACATGCACCAATGATAAGGCCAGGAAGGAAAATACCACCAGGAACTCGGCATCCAAAAGTAACCATTGTTAAACACATTTTGATAACTAATGTCGTCAGAAGTAAATAAAGAAGTCTTGGAATTTCGGATACATCATCACTATATAATTGTATTACAAAAAAAATCAATATATGACCTAGAGGGAAGGGAAAAAAACAAAATTATATATTATTGTTACTTACGCACAAAGACCACCATTATTATCTTTTTCAGAACATTCTGAAAATAAGTTTGCAACAAATTCATTCAAGCCCATTCTGTACAACCCAATAAAAAGGAAAAAGATTTAGCGCAAAATTTGGGGAGAATAGAAAAGAGAGAGGAGTTTAAGAAAGAATGAAACAAATTACCGTGCGAATGGATTCCAGTAACTGACAACAGCTGTAACGACCATAATTGCAAGTACTTCTGTAACTGGATATTTTTTAATAAATGTATTTTTACGAATATGTTGATATTTGATATTGTAATAACTTGTAAATGCACCAAAACATCCCTAAAATAATACTAAAATCAATATTTATGCAAATCAAATTGATAGTCAAAAAATACGAAGCATAAAAAAAACCAACTTACTGCAAAGACTCCAGTAAGTAAAAATGGTAAGAGTTCAAATAAATGGTATTCCTTGTCATATCGAACTTGAAATAAAACTATCTTGCCAGTGCCAAAAGGATCCATGATTTTGAGAACAACAGCTGCCATCATAGCACAACAATAACTACGGATCATAGTTTTGATGGGAAAATAATAACTGACTTCTTCCAAACTGAATAAAACACCACCAATTGGAGCCCCGAATGCAACAGCAACGCCAGCAGCAGCAGATGCTGAGAGAACCTCACGTCTTTTGCCTATAAAATAAAATTTTATTAGCCAAAATGTATCACAATAACAACAAATAATAAATAAATAATATAAACTTTAAAACTTACTCTCGTTCTTATTATATTTATCAAAAAGTCGACATAAAATATTAGCTACAGAACAAGCAAAATGAACAAATGGACCTTCTTTACCACAGTTCAAACCCGAAGACGTTGAAAAAATCTAAAACAATGTGAATTTTTTTCAAAAATTAAAATTCTTTTTTTTTCCATCCGTACACCACCAAACAAATCCTTCTGGTTATTATTACTATTGCTATTTAGTATTTAGATATTTTACCATGCCAATACTTTTAACAAAAAGATTTTTGATACCAAGGAAACCTTTAATAACGAAGCCAGCAAGAATGACTTTGACTTCTGGAATACCAGAACCAGCACTATAATAAGCAGTCTTGGTTTGTAATTTAGGTTGTTTATGATCTTCTAATTTACTTGAAGAAACAACGGGAGTTGACGGCTTTGAAATAGTTTTACTAGGTGGTGCACGAGCAACCACTTTTTCTGCAGACCATACAACCATAAGAGATGCAATTAATGACATGAGTAACTACAAATAATAAATAAGGTTTTTTTTTTTTTAGTTCGAAAAGTTTTTCTGTTTCTCCTTGCGTGTTTGAAATCGTTATCGATTTATGATTTATGATTTATGATTTATGATTTTATTTTTATTTATTTATTTATTGAATTAACTTACGCCGAGAATAGTATACATTAGCATAGAAATATGGTATGAACCACTTTCAGTCTTGGTATCAAAGACTTCCGGCCATGTTCTCCATTCTGGGCAAGATTCATGTTCTAAAATAGTTAAGAGATATGCATGAGGTCATAGTTTGAGGAAACCGCGTGATTACATTGTTATTTTTTTTTGGATGATGATTGTGTAATAACTATAAGAAAAAAATACTAACCCTCTTTTCCCCAGCAACAGAAATTGCTATTGTACCTCCAATTTGTAGTACAATAACCTGACTTTAGATCAGACATCCACTCTTGAACAACATCAATAAACCAAGCAATCAATGCAACAACGACACCCGTCATAATGACGAGAATCCATGCTTGAGAAGCATCTATAGCCTTTTCCCAACGACCACGCCAACCGGGAGCTTCTCTTAATTTACGTGTACGGACACCTTCTTTGATTATTTCATGAATCCAATCTGTATAGTAATAATTACCCACAAGTGAAAAAAAGGAAGTATAGAAAAAAAACTGAGGATTAAATCGCCGACTCAAAAAACAAAAGCATAATAGTAAAAAGAGTAGAATGTGATGTTCCTGGAGCGAATTTTTTTACCGATTGTAGAATATGATTCGTACCACACTCGAAGACCAGTATTTTCCTTAATCAATCCTTGACGGTCTTCATCATATGAACCCAGACGTTTATTGAAAAGTTTAAACCGCCCATGACGGTCATCTCGTATACTTGGTGTACTAGGATATCCAGGGCTAAGGAGTGTAGCAGGTGCTGAAATATTATTATTATTATTGATCCTACGAATATCACCAGTAGATGGTAATTCGGGGAAGTCACCAAGACTGTTATAATTTGATTGTCGTCTACGTTCTAACAACGAGGACCGCTCGGTCGTCATTAGTAATATATATAGTTTTTAAATATAAAAAAAAAGGATAAGAAAAAAAAAAGAGTTATATAAACAAAAAACAAATGCAAAATAAAATATAAAAAAGAAGTTGCTTCAGAACAAAAGAAATAATATAATCGCACGGAAATAAAACAAAAAAAAAAAGAAGAAAAAAAGGGAAGAAAGAAAATAAAAAAAAATAAGTTTCTTTAAATAAAAGAAAAATCTAACAACAATAAATTATTATCTCTCCGGATTAGTTAGTTATCATACACACACACACACACATACTTTTTATACATCTACTGACATGCTGACACTATGATATCAATGATCACGGGAATAATTTATTCTATTCCGTTACCCCAAATGTAAATTCAATGATGAAATAGTAAAAACTTTAATCTGAATCTTTTTGAAACACAGCAACCCCCAAGTAACTTGTTTTATTTTATTTTATTTTTTACAGAAAAAAAGAGGTATCAGAACGAGAAGAGTTGCTAAGTAATATTATATACAAGATAATGTAAAAGAATAAGGGCTTATACTGATGAAATATAAAAGATGTCATTTATTCCATTCATCAAAAAAAAAGCCAGATATCTGAAACTTTGTCTTTTTAACCAACCCAATCTAATTTTCTTTCTTTTTTGCTCTTTCCCTACACCCCTTAATTATGACCCCATTTTTGGTGTATAATGTGGGTTCCATATTAAGCTAATATGTTCATATGTATTTACCTCACTGGGAGCAAAAAAAAAAAAAAAAAACTGCAGGACCAGGGGACCATGGCGCACTTTAATACATGTTACGGGCTGGATTCTTTAATGGCTAGATGCAAGAAACTTTTCTTTTCTTTTTATTCTTCGGATTTAAATAATGCTATATTCATAAACACACCCAAAAATGAAAACAGCAGTATTCAATTAGCACCCACTTGGTTATCATAATAAACATTTAGCTATTTGTTTCTTTATTTCCCATCAAAAATTTTATTATGTAAATATATGGTACATAAAGTCTTTTTTTTTTTTTTTTGGCCTGGAGGAGCTATTATAATCTCTTTAATTCTTTTAACAATTCTCTCAAAAATTATACTTTTATTATAATTATTCTTTTGCTCTATAATAATCGGATGCAAGTCGGGTATACCAATAGACAAATACTCCTTACTTCTTGGCATAATATGTATATATATATACATTATTTGTTATCCCTTTTTTTTATATGCTGGTCAGCGTTTACAAAGCAAAAAAAGAAATAAAAAAAAAGGCGTATTCAGGGTGTCTAAATTTTCTTCTTTTTCTTTTGTTTCTGCCTATTGCCAGTTTTTCACAAATTGTGACAATGCACGTACTGTCACAAAAGAAAGAAAAAATCATTTTAATTAGAACTGACAGACAGTCACTTAATAATAAATACATTTCTTTATTCGATAAGTATAAACATATACTGTATATATCGTTCTTTCTTTTCTGACTCTCCCCCCCCAAATATATATATGAAGTTCGAAGTAAAAAAGAAAAAGAAAACTTCTCCTCCTTCCAGTAGGCATAATAATAAAATGACTACCATGCACAATATAGTATATTGTTATTATGCTAATGTATGCTCCTTATTATATTGAATAAAATGACTTTTTTTTTCTGATTCACGTGATAAGATATTAGCGCTTGCTCCCTATAGTAAGTCTAATAATGATAACTTACAAAGAATTAAATATCATTAGTTAAATACGCACAGACCCAGCTTGTAATTATATTTTTATATTGTATCATTTGTTTTTCTTTCGATGATGATGATGATGATGATGATGATGTCTCTCAGCATATGAAACGTAAAAATTTCTGAAACTTGGTAGAAGATCTAACTTTATATATATTAAAAGGATTGTGGCTGAAGAGTAAATAATAAAATATTGTAGGTAATGACTGTATATGTTTACTGTTACTACGTACGCATGATAATAATTTTTTTTTTATTACGTGATGATAACAATGATAAACATCTTTGAAAAACATGGCGGAAGTTGAATATCGTGATATTTTGTTTTATTTCAATAGTTACTTTAGATGTAATTATAGATAAAAAGTATTAATTTTATTATCAAAACAATAGTAATATTTAATCATTAATAAAAATAATGTTAACCAACAACATATAATATAACACATTGTAATTTTAGTTTTCGGATCTATTGGACATATTATCTAAAGGTGCAATTTATGATCCAAAAAAGATATTTACGTACATAATATCAATGATGACGAAAGTTTGTCACTCATGAAACGAGAAAGGAGATTATCATATACGTAGAAAGAAAAGAAAAAAAATTACTACAGTGTCCATCAATATTTTTTTTCTACCAAAATTCTTTACCTTATTCGTCGTCGATCAGATTATATTGTTAGATTATTTATATTACTACTGTCGAAAACAGCTAAATGAATTTAATAACGTCACCGTTTTCTATTAACACTTTTTATTTCATCCTGTAACTGTTGTTCTTTGTCCATGTTTTACGTAACAAAACGAAGGAAATAAAAGAAGTCAACGTGAACACGTTTTTCTCTTTACCACATGGTATTATCATTTGTTTCTGTTCCTTGGTTTCTTTTATTCTTTTACCCCACCACTACCATCAGCATACGCCTATGTACATTACATATTTAACTTTAATGTTTAAGAATATTCGCACCGATTTGAGTCACGCGAGATATTTCGTGCTCATATATGGAATGGGATTTTTTTTTCTTTCAAAACAAGCGGTTGGATAATTACGTACATCAACAAATAGTATCATGGGATAGTAACAAAAAGTAAGATAACTGTTATCGTTTGAAATATATATAAAAGAAAAATGTGAATGATTTGATTTACTTCTTTTGTAGGTAGTCTTATTTCCTACTGTGACGGTATTTATTTTCAATTTAATTTACAAGTCAAAATTTTCTAATCTGACGGGATTCAATCAAAATGCTATAATATAAGAAAAAAATGGTATGAATTGATAACAAGTTTATAAATGGAGTGTTATCAATACATAACTATACTACTATTAATAGTAGTAGTCTATTCACAATAATTTTCACTATGATATAAATATTAACTTACCATAAGCAAATTGAAAGAAACCCGCCAGATTATGTTTTGACATGTAAAAAAAAGAGAATATTTTTTTAATGAGAAAGATTGCCTTCTTATACAATTATTTGATGATACACATATAAAAGCTACAAGGATATAATGCTTACCAAATAAGACAGGTCAGTGCTTCTTCCCTCTAGGACACACCAACCTGGATAAAAAGAAAAAAAAAATGTATGAATCCCTGTGGATGGTCTCTGCCATACAATGCCGTCGCACAGCTTTTTTTTTACGAAATGGGAAAACGTTACAGCGACATACGATTTGAGTATCCATAAGGAACCACCCAGGAGCCTTGGACCCAGGGGACTTTAAAGATAGTGCCAGCTCTCTTGGGAACTACAATCATAATAAAGAAGCACATGTCATTATTAGTGAAAGAAAACATCATATCATGTTGTCTAAAGTAAGGGAGTAGCGAGGGAAATAAATATTATTATGGACATAGAATACTTACACTTCATTGGACGAGCTGGCACAAAAAAAACGTGTGTGTGTTTGGAGAAGAAAAGAGATGCTTGTTAAGATACTTTTTTTTTGAGTGAAATAATTCTGCCTTTATATAGCTTTTTTTTTTAGTTTTTCGTCTATTCTCATGACAACATGTGCTCAACTTGGTATGCTATCTAGCTGGTATAGACGAGTTGACAACATGTTATTCACTGCTCTATTATTATTATATTGTCTCAAATAAGAAGTAGAAAAACTAAAAGAAACAATTTCTTTGTTATGCTCAAATATTAATTCGCGTGATCGGATTAGTAACCTATTCTATGCTGTTACAAGAGTAGGGGGGCGGATTTTTTTTTCAATCTTGCATCAAACAAGAAATCAGAGAAGTAAAGATTTATTTGTTCGTAATTTGAAAAACTCCTGTTTTATTAAAAAGAATGATGTCCCTATTAAAAGGAATGTAGTATAATTATTCAGAATCAGAGTAGAAGCGGTGTATGTATATGATATCTAGCTAATGAATTCCGAAAATGAGGTTTAGCGATCACCAGATTTCACGGCTGGTTATCAAGTAAAGTAGGGTAGGGCATGGCCGATTGATATCTTATTATGATCAAACCTTTATATATAATAAAAGTGGTATAATGTTACAATTACATTGGTAGCAAAACCTTCTTCGGGATAACGTTAAAAAAAATAGTGGGAAAAGAATAAACAAGACGCGATGTCTTTTTGTGTCACTAAAATTAGACTCTAAAATGCGAGTTCAATTTTCGCTCGTCTATGCCAAAATCACTAATAATGACAATAAGTACTACTTATAAAGTGATAATATGGATAAGAATCGCTTATATATTTATTGAATATATTGAAGAAAAGATAATGATACAAGAATAACTAAGATTAATGAATACGTATGTATAATACGTAATATAAAAATGAGGAGATTTCACGCGATGAAATATTACAAGGATGAAGAAGATTATTTCTTATTATGAACAAATCCCATCAAGGGTAATAAATTAGGATGACGATAAAAAATGTAAAAGTAGCACAGCGAATGTGTTTTATACTACTTTGTTTTTATTATCATTTATCAAAAGCCTAGAAAAACTCAAGCCATGTATGGAAGATTTTCATATTTTGATGATGACAAATAGAATATGAAAAATTTATAATCATATTGTTAAACTACATAGCAATCCGTAACGACGTGTTGTCGTCATTTTTTTTTTTTTGCCTCTAAACTGAACAGCAACGATCACAGCAACTACCTTTCAATTGATTCACTGGTATTCCAATCTCTTGAGATAACAATAAGTAATAATGAAGAAGAAGAAGAAGAAGATACTCAAGAGATCAATGAAGAGGATGCTGGTATCTTACAGATCCAAGTTGAGCAACATCAACTTATGCAATATTTACATTACCAATGTACATGTATTCCGCAGATTGGTTAATAAATAATTGCAATATTTTTTTTTCAAGCAGAATTAGCCATGCCTCCGATGACTCAAGATAAATTTTATTAAATCTATTGAAGTAATAGTCTTGTACTCCTCATCACTCGATAATAGAAACGATATACATATTCGACTATGTTTGGTAAATACTGAAATCGTAAAGTTACAAACAAACCCCAATTACAATGAAAAAGGTGTTATTTTAGTACGTCCAAAAAATAAAATGAGCAAATAAAAACTCGTTTTTTTTTATTTTTCAGGTTTGTGAGCAGCTTTTTTTTCGTAGCAAGTAAAATATTCGGATATACAATATATTATAACGTCTTTGTTATGTCAAGTCTTACTATATTACATTATTGGTACAAGCGGAAATAGAACCTGTTCTATTACTGTATGCTCGTACAATTTATGTTGGACAAGATACGAAAACAAGTTTCTTAACAAACCCAAACAATAATTATTTATAACATATTTAGAGTTAAGCTGCAGAAGTTATATGACTTATAAACGTGATGATCGAAAATGCTGATAGATATAATATATGATCTAATAGTAATTGCATATAAAGTACATACATTTGAATGTCAAATTATTATTAGATTATTCATGGTAAAATAATTGGAAAAAATCGCTGTGTAATACAGTCCCAAACCCTCACAATTCAGTACTCATAACTTTTTTATTATATAAAAAGTTAATTTTACTGGCCTTGTACCAGCTAAATCCCCAGTATTTATAACTCGACTTCAGTATTCCTTCGTCGTTACCTTCCGTTTTTGGTGACTTTTTGAAGCTTTTCAGCGCGTTGATTGGCGGACTTCTTCAATTTCTTACCAAAAAAAAAAATCGAGTTACAGTGATTTTGCATTATTAATTTTCATTTGCGCACTGAAATTTTACATCCACAGCTAAATAAGCCCATGACCGGAGTTTCGCATACGCAAAATAATTATAATAATACGCAAACAGAAAAAAAAATGCCCAAACTCATTCGCAAATCACTGTATGATACTGGATAATTATATATAATATATATTATTCACTTTGTCATATATCAGAAATTGGGGTATATAATATCCGTACCGTTCGAGACTCTTTATTTAACCATATATATATCAATAAATAAATAATATATTTGTTGACAAAAAATTTCTTGAACTTAGGTGCAAAAGCATGAAAAGTATTTTTTCTTTATAATAAATTAGAGTGAGTTACACAAATCCTGACGAAACCAGAATTTTTTTCTTAAGAACAAAGTTTACTATAAAAGATAAGCCTGCCATAAAAAGTAAACTGAAGGTTCAACACTAAAATGGGGCGGGTCTGAAGTGCCTGGGCCCAAAAATTAGCGAATCAATTTTTGAGATAGTCTCTGAAACAATGTCAAACAGCCTATCAAATTGTGAGATAGTCTCTTTTGTACTACGCGAAAAAAGCGTGCTTTTCATACCCCTCTCTTTTTTGCATTGACAATATCAAAATAAAAGAGGCCAATAGGCACCTGTCACTTTATTTCCTTTTCCTTTTTGTTTTATACTTTTTTTAATAAAAATGAATACTGGAAGCCCGTTTAAATTTAATACAAAGCAAAGAGGAAGAAAAAAGGGTGGTGCTAATCCAAATGGTGGCAGACATAAAAAGCAAGTAGCAGGTCAAACATCTTTAAATTTTGGATCAGCTCTACCATCCATTGATCATCAAGAAGCTAGCAATTCCGCTTCTAAAACGGTTCGTCAAAATATTTAATAAAACATCGTGAAAAGTATTTTTTTAACAGTAGGACATGTATAATGTAATATAGAGTTCTCGTCAACAAAATATCCCTATAGTATCGAGCGATGATAATGTTCCTTCATCATCAAACAATAGTGATATATCTTTATCATTCGACAGTAACATAGATGATAGAGTGCCTAACTCTGGAAACAATGTGAGTAGGCTTGTGTGGCTCTAACAAAATAAAAGCTTATAGTGTATAAAATGCTAACCAACTTTATACTTTCAATATAGCCCGAGGCAACAGTTGATAATAACATTTGTACCATTGGTACTTTGTCACGAAACACGGAAGTGGAAGATATGCCTCAATGTGACGACGATGATGATAGCAGCAGTGAAGCAGAAGATGATCTAACGGTAGAAGATGATAGTACTAATTATGTGGAGGCTCCAATTCTCACCGAGTATTTTGAGAAGTTACAAAACCGTATAGTTAAGGATGGCAAGCAAGGTCCACGAGAATATGATCAGAATCATAATACTTTTTGGATTGAACCACCTTCTCCATATTTTGCATTATACTCTGGGCCTGCTGATCCTAAAAAGTTATATCACCCTCGTGTTTTTCTTTGGTCACCTCATCGTTTAATTACTACAATGTTAAAGTGTCCCGATTGTAAACAAAAACTAAACAGTAAAGGATTTAATAGCGACCCACGTGCTCGTCGAGTTGTAGACATTGATAGGTAATAATTCTAGTCTACGTTTTCGATTAATCGAAAACTAACATATATATCTTTCTTTAGTTGCTTCTACATCATGTCTTCAAGGTATCGATGCACCAATAAAAGTTGTAAGACTAGTTTAAACGCACATGACAGTCGAATTATGGAACAGTTGCCATCGCATCTTCAAGCTGAATTTCCAGCATATTTAACTCATCGAAGTGCTGTGTCCAAACACCTTGGCGATCTACTGCGTATAGTTATGCAAAATGGTATGGGTGTCCATAGGTTACAACGAGCTTTACGAGAATTCCATACACTAAGACATGCCAGACTCCATTTACAATACCTAAACTCACTTGTGCATCGTCAAAAATACCCAACCTTTCATGATATCCCTCGTGGTAATAATCCAATTATATACAAACGTTTTTCAAGTTTCAAAGATCCAGAAGGATATGCAGGTTATGTACCTTCAACTGGATACTTGCGACTAGTGTATACAGCACTTATCGACCAATTACAACCATTGATGGATAAAGAGTTGGCTATCCTTGGTGGGATTATTCTTAAAGGTGACCATTCCTTTAAAGTACCAAAGCATATGGCAAAACTTGGAGGATCATCCGCGTTCACTGCATTATATACCCTTTGTAACGAGTATGAAGAAATACGTCTCCAACTTTTAGTTCCAACAAAATCAACCACTCATCTTGAAGCACCGTTGAAGGAAATGATGCATTCGTATCGTTTGTATAACCATCAGCAACCAGATCTATTTTTTACGGACAATGTAAAGGGTGATCGTCGTCTGCTTGAACGGTCTTTACCGTCTCTCAAACGTACACTTCATACCAATAATACCCATACTCATAATATCCAACAATCAACAAACGAAGATCATCAAAACCATCCAGTACCGTTTTTACAATTGCCCAGTAGTGTCTCAGTCAATCTTGTTCAAACCAACGAGCAAGTTGATCAAGCCGTTCAAGCCATCCGAAACAAATCCGACGGTATAAGTGATTCTCTTGTGGTTGGTTTTGACTGTGAATGGAACTACAATCCAATAACCAATGCTACTGGAAAGGTTTCTTTGATACAAGTTGCATGTGCAGATTCAGTTTGGTTATTTCGTATCAAATCATCTGAAGGTGTTCCACGTGCTCTGGCGTTATTAATTAGTGATTCGACTATAGTGAAAGCTGGTCGAAATGTAAAAGGTGATTTAAAAAAGCTTAACCGTGATTTTGGCATAGCTTGGAAAGGTGCTTTGGAGCTTGGTGCGTTTTGCCGACGTCGAGGTGCTATTGAGCGTGGTACTTTGGGTCTATCAGACATATCTGCACTTGTGCTTGGTGGTAAATTGTCTAAAGATTCGAATTTGCGTTTAAGTGATTGGGAATCCGGCGCATTAGACGAGAATCAGGTGATGTATGCTGCCCTTGATGCTTGGGCATCATTCAAAATATTTGAATCGGTCAAGGATCTCAACGTTTTTGGAAAGATCCTCCCGGATTATATACCCGCTGGTCTCCATTGCTCTTTGCAATATCTTGGAAGTCCTGTAGCATTTGGTCATATTGCTGAACAAGTGACTCAAGATAACCAAACTAATTCGGTGGAGATTCCATTTACTGTTACAAGAGTTGGGATCCCTGGTGCATTGGTGATGACAAAAGAAGGTGAAGCTAAAACTTTGTCAGAATTTGGATGCCCTCCTTTTGTTATTCCAGTCCCGATTTCTCTACTTCGTACCGAAAACCCCGATCAGTGTATACCATCACCTTCCTTAATACCAAGTGAAAATGATACCTCCGTAGTTCCTGAACGTAATCCTGATGAATATAGAGAAACAAACGATGATTATATCGAAACAGCATCAATTGCTACGTCCTCTTCTTCATCTGACAATGATTCCAATGATATACCAATTGCGCATGAATTAATTTCTACAGCAGGATCACAATATCTTCCAAATTTGACATCAGAACAGCAATATACCCAGTCCCCTAATCCAAGAATTTTAAAAGATATTTTTCATCTCATGGATATGATCAAAGTTCCAAAAAAGCACCTTTTGGCTAAAGAATTCAAACGTCGTTTCCGAGATGCTATATTTGTTGCTAATAGTGAAGACCGTAACCGAATAGAAAAACATTTACGAACAATTGGCCATTCATGGGATTACATGCTGACTAAAAATCCTGCTTGGGTTTTGCGCCGATGTAGAAGAACAGTTTCTCAGCCTGAAGATTTATACCCTGTCGTTCAAAATCTTTTTGCTGAATATGGTCCATTAGAATGTGATACCACTAGAAAACCTCTTTTTGACCATGAAACATGGAAGCAAGCACGTAATGTTCTGAAGGCTATACGTATGGGAGAAGTATCAGACCCACCAGAAATACCATTATATTTTGAAATGGGGGTAGATAAAAACAATCTTCCAATGTATCGATGTAGTAGAGGTACTAATTCTCTTGAAGGAGGTGTGCATCAAAACATAATCCGAAAGTTTGGCTCGTTCGGTGCTGGCCCACATATGACCAACTGTATGTTAGCGGATTACCGATTACGGCACAATATTGATGTATGTATTTGTACAAAAACCAACCAACCTAAATACTAGAATTAGAATTATTTATTAATTTTTTGTCCTGATATTCTTTTTTTTAAACTGTAGGTTGGATCAAAAAATAGACATGGTAGAAAACATTTAGGTCATTATGATCCGTGGTTAACACAAACTATCTCCAACTTAGAAGAGTCATTGCCATTGGATGATAAATCTAAAAAAAGATACGATCCATCAGCATCTCTCATAGTCAAGAATGCTTTGAAATTACGTAAATCTGATGAGACATTTGGTATCACACCTTTTCCACAGGAGATTGCTAGTAATATACACATCGATACTGTTAGCACGGAGAACAACAATAATCATGGTTTAGATCCATTATTACCAATCAGATTAAGTACGCGATTAGTGTTGCCAATTGGAGCTACAAGTAACCAAAAAGGAAAAATGTACAAGTATATTGCTTCAAGGTTAAAAACCAGATATGCTGTAACTCCTATTCATACCCGCCAGGAATTCGTTTTATTTTCAAATATAATGCCCAGAAGCACAGATATACCAATTGATTGGAATCAAAAAGCCCAACAATGGAATAGTAACCATGCTAATGGTAATGATATATTCTATAAAACACCTGAAATTCTCAAATCACACCACAAATCTTGGTGTTCTGGTCAAGTAATAGACCGTACAATTACCAGAAATAACACCGAATTGATAACCATGAGGGAACAGTTGCAATCTCCTAGTCGAAGCAATGATATAAGTTTACCGCCGCCTCCAAATATACCAACTGATGCAACAATTACTTTATCGAATACCAACTCCTTTGTGCTTCCACCTCCTATATTATCCAATGGCGTATCAAATTCTTCTTTATCAATAACTCCAGCTCAACGGCCCCATTCAACATCTACACGCCAACAACAGCACGAGCCTTTCGTTCCGCAGGGTATACAGCCGTACATTCCACAAGATATACGATACTATCCGCCACCAACTTCCAGGCCACTTCAACCACCCTCCTCATTTACACCGTCAATACCACCATCAGTGCCACCAACACCGCTAATACTCCCACAACATTCCCATATATCTTTATCACCTAATGTACTCACACATCGCTCATCATCAACTGTAGTCCCTATTTCGACATGGGAATTACCACGAAAACGTACACGTACTTGTAGATGTGGCCTTGCAAACTGTAAAGGGCGCGCACAATCAAAGCTATGCCAAAATCGCAATCCTTCATAACCCCTAAAAAAAATATTTTTATATTTTTTATAATCAAACATATATACCAATAACGTTCTGTGCTTCTATTTTTTCAAAAATAATCTATTCAATTTTCCTTTTATATCATTGCATCACCATATAATTACTCTTTCTTTTGTACTTGATAAAAAAGCTTTGATTTGCTTAGCTCAAATGTAATAAATTAAACTCGCAATAGTAATCGTAGTAATATCAATTACGTATATATTTCTTTATTTTTCCATACATAATGACATGCTTAGCTACTGTGTGTATATCATGGAATTTTTAAAAGTTGAATATCAATGTTCGTTACTACACATCAATAATTTTTTACAAGGGTATCTTTGGTTATAGATATTCTGGTCATCCTCTTTTTGATATAGTTGAAACCCATTATTCTGACGAACCCCATATATAAAGTAAAAGGTCTTGATGACGCTTGATATTTTCGCCATGATACTTTTGATTTATCTAAAACCCATTATTCTAACGAACACCATTAACAAAAAGAAGGATTTTGAGGGTGCTACGCACCCTCAAAATCCTTCTAAAAAATTAAAGAATTAATTCCATCAGGCCCAGACATGTCACACGGGCCTAAAATGGGCGGCTCTTTTTGGCGGGGTTTCGATCACGACATAATTCATAGCTACTCCTTTCCTATTCCTTTACGTTGCTGGTTGACTGACTGTGATCCTTGATCTATGTAAGAGCTAAGAAGAATACCTTGTTTCTGGTATACCTGTTTTTTTTCCTCTGATGTTTTACATATTTACAAGGCAATGCCTTTTTTTTTAATTTGAAGTTACAAAGAGTCGTCGGTTTGATAAAGTCAGCTGAATGCCTGAAAATAACATAAAAAAAAGAATGTATTTTTGTTACGCAGTAGTATCCTAATCCATACTTGGTTGACATGGTTTCTTTGTAATTGGATTCAATTCCAGCTTAATTTCTATTATGGTGTGTATCAGGGATAGTGAAACAAATATCATGTGTGCCTCATACTGTATCTTTATCTTAATATCAACTTTATGTTTTACTATTAGGGAGGGTAATCAATTGTGGTATAAGTATGAGAATGACTTTGACAACAGATATATAATATATACGTAAGCCACAATATATTTCAATGCGTGCATATCCTTGAATCTGGATCGAAGTAAAGCAATATAAAGCTGACTACTGTTCTAGTTTCATAAAGATTTGTAGTAAGCTTATTTACGTACTGTATATGGTATGACTGCTGCAAGAAAACCAAAGGGGGTTTTCTTCGGCTTCAATTACGTAATCAATATGAAGAATATTGGCCACTTGATATAGTTAACACTTTATATTTCTTTTTAACGACTATATATAACAGAATATACCATTTATTATAGTCTTTTTTCTTTCTACAGTGTCTAAAACACAACTTTTTGAATAGTAATAACAACATTGTATCATCTATACTATCGTGTGTACGTAACATACTATAGATCTAATTGTATTCCATCATCGAGTGCTCAGATAGTATGACAATTAACGAATATGGTTTGGATGTATTACAAACTATAAAAGTATTAAAGTGGTACAAGAAAAACATGCTTGGACGATCTGCCCGAAAAAATGTATCTGCTTTAACAGGATCAAATTGGCTTTCTTTTTATTTTGATGATAACACCTTACTATATAGTTCATAAGACTCGTGGTGCCTGTGTACGCATTACTGTCAAAAAGTTAAATATCACTTTAACCCAAAATGTAAAAAAACTCTTTTTAAAGAATTAAAAAGATGACGATGATACAGTGAATGCAAGCGCAATATTACACCGTGCTCATTTGTCATCTTGACTCATATAAGTATATTTTTTTTTTGTAGGAGCGGTGTTGTCGCACCTTTTTATTTAACCATAATGTACAAGTATATTATGATTCATCTTCACATAAACCCTATTTCTTTTAAAGCCAATGCCAAATATAAACATTACATTATTTTTATTTTTATCCCGATTGATCATATAAACATACACAATTTACTTCTAGTTGATGATATGCATACCATGAAACAGCATTTCTGTATTACTTTGTTGTTTTTACTGCGCAACATTATAAAGCATTACGCATCGAACACCTGCTGTTAACATTATTGTGTAACTAGGTAGCAGAAATCGGGTAAATAAGTCCGGTCGCCAAAATAAATAAATTTATCTATGATGATATATTGTGCTTTTCAATAGCTCTGATTAGTGTGATTAGACGAAATCCATTTGTTTCCAAATCATTGAATTTGAATTATCAATGATATGCAGGTACTTTTTTTTTGTTTTTGGCTAAAAATCAACGGTAATAAGATGCTGTTTTTCAAGACAATTCGAAAAAAGGTTACAACAGCGCTATAATTAGAGGATTGCTGCGGATTGTAGGGAGTTTTTTGTGGTACAAAAAAATATACTTTTTAAGTTCATTTGTTCTTCTTTAGAAACCGATTTTTTTTCTTCTTTTTTTTTCATAAATTAGAATCAACTGATTTTTCTTCTTCACGAAAAATCACATAACCCATATATGGAGGAAGATAGTATACCAAGGAGTTTCTGGCTAGCAGTATCGTTTGCTGGTGTGGCTTGTGGGAGCGCTATCATATTATCTTTACAACGTGCATATGATCATAAAACGAAACGTCAAGAAGAAGCTGGACCAGAACCCTCACCACTACACTTTGACGATAAACGAGACCTTACTGTTCCTTTTGCAGACAACGACCGTACTGGACGGATAACTCTTGAAAACGCTGTTCTTTTATTGTTTTCGACTTACCATTTATATTTAACTGTACATTCACTTTCCGATGATCGAACCATTTCTCAAATATATAACGTTGTTGGAATTGCACTTTCGCTAACAACCTGGTTTTATGCTTTTGTTCTTGCATTGACATCGCAACGTCATAAATTGCCGGATGACTGGGGGTTTGTCCTCAATTGTCATTTATGTGCAATCTATTTCATAGCCTGGTGTGCCTCTATTTATAATTTTTATGCATTGACACAAACCGACGATTGGGTAACGTGGTCCGAAGGTGTACCACAACTTGTCGGATTACTCCTATCAACAGATTTATTATATGTTACATCAACTGCCAGACGTGGTCCACCCTTTTTGGATGAAAACGGTCGCGTCGTTGCTCGAGTAAACGTGTCATCAGTATTCAGCTTTTTATTTTTTACATGGGTCCAACCTCTTGTTGACGTGGCATACAAGAAAAAACAACTGGAAGACGATGACCTGGACACTTTGCCTCCCATTTATCGTGGCTATAACCTCTTTTATTTGTTTGGTTCGACACGTGGACGTGGCTTATTGTATCGTATCGTCAAGGCGAATCAAACTGCCATAATAATTCAAGTAATCACAGCGTTTGTCGCGTCATTTATGTATTATCTTCCCGCATACTTTACAGGCCAGATTTTGTTGCTTATTCAAGAAATGGGTGCTGGAAAACATAAAGAAACTGGTTATCGTGATGGTTTCTTACTGGTTTTGGGACTTGGTGCCTGTATAATTGTTTTAGGTGTTGTTATTGCTCAGCTTTGGTATTGGGGTAACGTTATTCATCCACTTTTTTTTAATTACCAATAACAGCATAACGCACTTGAGCCTATAGCTCTTATTCGTATGCGAAAACAATTGCTAATATTATACGTTTTTTTTTTCAGCTGCATCATCTGTTCAAGTACGCATCAAGGCAATGTTGAATATCGAAATTTATCGCAAGACTTTGAGACGTAGAGATCAAGCTGTAGCTTCTGGTGCAGCCAAAGATGACGAAGATGATGACAAATCAAAGAAAGACGATGGAGAAAAGGAAGGAGATGACGATGAAGAAGAAGATGTATCATCGACAGGTCAAATTGTCAACCTGATGAGTACCGATTCTAACCGTATTTCCGAATTCAGTACTTGGTGGTTTACCGTTTTTGCCGCTCCAACAGAATTAGCAATTGGTATTTATTTTGTGTATCGACTTCTTGGTCTTTCATCTTTTATGGGTTTGTCAGTCATGATTATTTTCTTGCCTATCAACCATTTTAATGCCAAACTTTTCGCCAAAACGCAAGATAAGCTTATGGATGCTCGTGATAAACGAGTTTCACTTATGAATGAAGTTTTGCAAGGTATTCGACAGATCAAGTTCTTTGCTTCTGAAAAAGATTGGCAAAAGAGAATTTTGCAGTCGAGAAATACAGAGCTGGGTTTTTTGCGTACTAATTATTACTGTGAAGCACTCTTCATGCTTATCTGGCAAGGGTAAAGTATCTTTTTTTTTATTACTATTTAATAAAGAATAGAGAGCCATCATTAGTAATATATATATTGAAAATATAATATAGATCGCCTATTTTGGTTATTATTGTATCATTCTGGTCTTACACTATCCTGGAAGGCAAAGAATTGACCGCTGCAGTTGCCTTCACGGTAAGTGAAAAGTAATCATTATAGGTTTTATACTAAAAAACTAATAACACCTTTTAAAAAACTCCAATGTCCCTAGAGTATCGTGGTGTTTAACGAACTTCGCTTTGCATTGAATGCTCTTCCTGAAACTTTTATTGAATTTTTACAAGCCTTGATCAGGTCAGTTTTTCTTTTTTCTTTTTTGCGGATCGCAATAAAATCATTAGAGTGTCGAAAGATCCTCGGGTCCCTTTAATCAGTATACTAATAAATAAACATTGTAATGATACCTGCGACGATTAAACAGTGTAAGACGTATTCAAAATTATTTAGCACAAGATGAAATTGATCCTGCTCCTCCGGTAGATCTTAACAAGGAAGTGCGCATTGCTTTTGATAATGCCACAATATCTTGGTCATCCAAATCCTCGTCTTCTTCAACAAATAGTCCTGCTTCTTCCATTAGTGATAACACCGGCCTAGAATCCGATGTATTTATGATTAAAGATATCAATGCCCATTTCCCTAATGACAAGCTAAGTCTGATCTGCGGTGCTACAGGTGCAGGAAAATCTTTGCTTTTGTTAAGTTTACTTGGTGAAACAGTTGTTCTCGAAGGAAGTGTTGAATGTCCCCGGGCTCCTGTTACTGAAGATGTATCTTTTGATTTTTCGATTCCAAATTTTATTTCCGAAGAAGATTGGATTTTGAATCATAGCTTGGCTTATGTTTCTCAAACAGGTGAGATAATAATTGTGATAAAAATTATATTTGGCGATACCGTGAAGGCTAACTATCATTTTCTTTACTATTATTATTATAGCTTGGCTCCAAAATGCATCTATTCGTGATAATATTTTGTTTGGTCTACCATATATTGAAAAACGGTATAAAGAAACGCTTAGGTCCTGTGCTCTTGATAAAGACTTGGCTATTTTGGAGGATGGTGACATGACTGAAATAGGTGAAAAAGGTATTACGCTTTCTGGTGGTCAAAAGGCTCGTGTCGCTTTAGCTAGGGCTGTATATTCGCGAGCAAAAAATGTATTAATGGATGATGTTCTCAGCGCTGTCGATGGTAAAAACTCTTTTCAATTTTGATATAATTATAAGTATGAAAACGTTATATTTATATATGTATTTTTTTTCTAGCCCATACTGCCAAGCATCTTTATGAAAACTGTCTTTTAGGTCCACTTATGAAGGGCCGTACTCGTATCCTTGTTACTCACCATATTAAACTTTGTTTGAATGGGGCTACTTATATTATTCATATCAATGATGGTCGTACAGATATCGCTGGTAGCCCTTCAGAGCTTCGACAATCTGGTCATTTGTCAACTATTATGGATGAAGACGAACAATCACAAGAGGAAACTATTGAAGACGAAATTCCACCAGAACCTTTGGCTTATACCTCTAGCGAAAGTGAAGAAACCGAAGACACTGTTATTTCATCTACAAATGCAGCTGATGCTGATAAAAAGAAACCTCGGGTGTTAGTTGAAGAAGAGAGTAAGCTTCCTTTGAAGAGATTAATATTATGGATATTAATATTTGTATTTAAAGGTATACTTATATAATTAACATGAGATAAACCTGTTTCTAAATAATAGCTCGATTTACTGGTAAAGTCAAAACAAAATTGTACAAGATGTATATTAAGATGGCTGGTGGTTGGCTCTTTTGGACCCTTCTGTTTGGTGCTGTTATTGGTTCTCGGTCATTGGATATTGCCGAGTTATGGTGGGTTAAGATATGGACTCAAGCAGCTAATCCTACTAGTGTAAACACCATCACGACACAAACACATCAATCGTTCAGCTCAATGTCATTCTACATACCTTCATCGACAGACGACAATATTCATGCCTTTGACAACGAATCCAACACAAGAGGCGTTAAATTCTATCTGTCAGTTTATGTATTGATCACATCCTTGAACATTATTATTGGCACCCTGCGTTTTGTTTTTATTTATTTTGGTGGCCTTCGAGCTAGTCGTAATTTATACGAACGTTTGTTACATCGCGTATTCCGTGCCCCTCTTCGATTCTTTGATACCACCCCTGTGGGTCGTGTTCTCAACCGATTCTCCAAGGATTTTGAAACGATTGATTCCAGCATTCCTAACGATATCATGAACTTTTTTACCACTATACTTATGGTAGTCTCTATTGTTATTGTAGTCTGTACGGTCGTACCCATCTTCGTAATTCCCATGGTACTGATTGTCGTCACTTGTATTGCCGTAGCCAGCATGTTTATTTCTACATCTCGAGAACTGAAGCGTATGGATTCAGTATCCCGTTCACCACTTTTCAGTCACTTTTCCGAAACGATTGTTGGCGTCTCCACGATCCGGGCTTTTGGTGCCAGTCGACAATTTATGCAAGAAATGTTAAAGCGTGTGGATACGAACGCTCGTCCCTATTATTTTGTCTGGGTATTAAATCGTTGGATTAGCGCTCGAGTCACTGCCATTAGTGCTGTTGTCAATGTTGTTGTTGGTATGGGGATTTTGCTCAGTTTGGATCGCTTGGACGCTTCTTCAGCTGGTTTTTGTTTGAGTTTTATTTTAACCTTCTCAGACTATGTAAGTTGAATAATAATAATCGATCAAAAATAGAGGGAAAAAAGAGGTATTCTTTTTGAGTCTAACAAACCAAAAATTCATATAGATGTTTTGGGGTATCAGACGTTACACTTCATTGGAAATGAATTTTAATGCTGTTGAACGTGTTGTTGAATTTATGGAAATGGATCAAGAAGCTCCTGCGATTACCGATGTTAGACCTCCTCCTTCGGTAAGTTTTTTTTAAATATACAAGCTTAATGATAGGTGTTAATATAAGTTGCTAAAGCTATTATTCTATTTTTTTTTCGTAACCTATCTACTTTCGATTTAACAGTGGCCATCTGAAGGTCGTATTGACGTCACTGATCTTGAAGTTAGGTATGCAGCTGATCTTGATCCTGTATTGAAGGGACTGACTTTCTCTGTTAAGCCCAGGGAAAAGATTGGTGTTGTTGGAAGAACTGGTTCAGGTATGCAAAATCACATACTTTTTTTTTTGCCGTTAGACGTGGGATAGAGTCATATTTTTGCTAACGTATTTTTTTTCTGTAAAAACAAAACAAAATAGGTAAATCAACCCTTGCTTTATCCTTCTTCAGATTTGTGGAGGCAACACGTGGAAATATTGTCATTGATGATATAGATATCAAGTGTATTGGTACTGAAGATTTGCGTGGTAATCTTACTATTATTCCTCAAGGTATGAAACAATAATAAATAATAGTTGCTTTGAATTTGTTTAATAAATCAAATAGTATTATTAACTGAATGATGTATTTGTATTTTACAGATCCAACACTCTTTTCAGGAACTTTACGCTCTAATATGGATCCATTTGAGCAATTCAGTGATGATGATATTTTCACTGCTTTAAAACGAGTCCGTTTATTACCGTCGGATGAAGATAATTTCGAAAATGACGAATCGGAAGCGGTCAATATTAACGTTTTTCATGATTTGGAAACATCTGTGAGCGAAGGAGGCAAAAATTTTTCACAAGGTCAACGACAGTTGTTATGCTTAGGACGAGCATTACTTCGTCGCTCCAAGTTGGTTCTGATGGATGAAGCTACTGCTAGTGTGGATTTCCAAACTGATAAAGCTATTCAAAAGACTATTTCAACTGAGTTTGCTGAATGTACTATTCTATGTATTGCTCATCGATTACACACTGTTATTGAATATGATCGTATTATCGTATTGGATCAAGGTCAAATTGTTGAATTTGATAGGTAAGAATTTTGTTTTTTCTTGGTTTTTTTTTTTTTTTTTTTTTTTTTTTTTTTTTTTTTTTTTTCGAAGACGTATACATTACTTATCACTATTTTTTTTATAATGATTTTTATTTTAGTCCATTGGAGTTGATCCGAAACACGGAAACTGTATTCTATAAAATGTGTAAAAATTCTGGTGAATTTGACAGTTTACTTGCACTTGCCAAAGCTAAACATGAACTTGTAGATGTTTTATAAAAAATCGCCGTAGTATCTTTTAATAATAATAGATAGAGAATTGTTTTTGATAATATACTTATAAACATTGTACCGTATCATATGTATGTGATCACATGTAATCTCAATTGAAATAAGAGAATGGTTCGTGTGTGCGCTCTCTTAGTAATAACTACTTGTTTCTAGCAAACATATTTGGAAGAAGTTAAAAACTGAAAGCTAGTGGAAACTATGCTGCAATTGATAAAAGTACTCTTGCTGTAAATACTATCATCACACAACAGCAACAAGAAACACCCCTTGTCATCCATTAATGACGCAGAAAATTCTGGGCGCCTATCCTTGAATTTGAAGTGAAATGAACAAAATAAGTGTGGTTGCTATTTTTTTCATTAATATTTGTAAAATGAAAGTTATACAAGTGAGTTTATTGTATATGATAATACTTGCAAAAAAAAAAAATTGATGATTTTTTTTCGTTAATTGCAACTAATTATGTAATATGAATAACATCAACCACTTGATTTCTTTTAAACAACTGCATACGTATATGTAGCGGAATGTACTACGTATTCATGTCTCTTTTTTTTTCCTTCAGTGTCTGCTGTAAAATGTAGACTTGTGAATAATGATTTAACGACAAATATATATCGTCCACCGTATGCATCGAACACACTGTAGATCTAATTGGATTCCGTGAAGTCAGATACGTAGTCTAAGAATTAACGAGTATGGGTTGAATGTACGACATACTACGTATAAAATATCAAAGTGGTGCGCTTAGACGATCTTCCGAATATATATATATATATATATGCGTTTGACTGGACTGAAACAGACTTTTTTTTTTACTTATTAAAGTAATCTCTCACTAATTCGGTACCCCTGGAGCCGATGTTTCGCTACGTAAATTGGATAGTATGTCTTAATTATGTATATATACTTAGTAAAACGCCGGTGATTTGATAACCCCCGGTATCCTTTGTTGAACGTGTCCAAATATTTACAGAGGTTATGTATAGTATTTTTACTCTATTGTATATAATATAACTTCTTTAATTGATAAAATTATTAACACAAGCTTGCGTACTATACATCGTCTCGGCTCTTTTGTTTGTTTCAAATTACCTGACCCTTTTTGTGCAGTAAATAAAAAAATTTAAACCATCCTTGTCGTGAAGAGAAAGTCGGTCAACAAATTGTTGGCAAGAATGTCTCTTTTCCGCAATTTCATAGGCATACTTCTTTCTTTTTTATATTCTATTTAATCTTTGAAACTTCATTATCACCAAACACGTAATTTTACCGTTGATACAATTTATCTCTTTACATATATATGTACATCTATAACATATTGAGACATGGGTTAGTGAAAGAAAATGAGAATATATTTTGACAGTATTTGCTTGTCATTGTTAAGATTATACATGGTTATACAAACAATTGATAAGTACCCATAAACAAATATTCTTTATTGACAATGGACGAAAAAAAAAACACATAAAAAGATTCCTATTTTTTTTTTGTCTCCACCAAAAATTTAGTTTAATGACCCGTCGTTCATAGAGAACTAATTTAAAAAAACCCAAACACTCCTGCCATGATTAATATGCGGAACAGGTAGTGAAAGTGATCTTATAGATTACTTACGATGTGATCACAACGACAACAACAATAATAATAGTAATAATAATAATATTGATATGGAGTTATGTGGAAAATTATGTCCAATATAGCAAGATCAAATTTGTAACATTTTGTCACCTCTCCCTTCTTTTTAATGTACGTATACTCATATAGATTTTTAAATAGTTTTTATTTGCTTGGTGCTTCTTATGCAAATTATAACTAACAACTTCAGTCATTGGTAATAGCCAAATTGGTTAATTTCGCACATTAACTTTGGACCAAAAACCCTGTGGCACCGTTCTGTACCTACCAGCTGAGTATTTCGCTGAACTGGCACAGACTCTTATATATTAAGAGTACCGGTTTAATGAAAATCACTGTATATATTCAACTTAACATTCCTTCGATGATCATAACTTACTATAGAGTTCATAATACTACTGATGATGACAATAGCAATGTTATTACCAAAATATCAAGCATTACTAGTCAATATGTAAAAAAATTCTTTTTAAGGATTAAAAGGTAATTGATGGCGCAGGAAATCCAAACACAAATATTATTTCCCATTTTGTCTTCTTGGGTAATCCTAAACAAATAAAACATGTTGTATTATCTTTATTCTTATTCCACTTGTAGATAAAAACATGCAGAATTTAAAAAAGAGCTCTGTAATTCATTTTACAATATTTATGATTGTGTATATGGAAGAATCAAATATCTTCTTTTTTACTTTGTTGTAGAAATAAAAAGAAAATTTAGCACATAAGTTCAGTTTACTGCGAAACATGTATACATATCAGGCATCAGCACCAGCTGATATCATTTATGTGTAACTAAGTCACAAGTAGTTATTCTAGATAGTCTTTGTTGCTGCTGCGGATTGAAAAGATCTTTTGTGGTACAAAAAAATTATTCTCATATAAGCCTGGTTTTTTTTTCGTAAGTTCACATTCTTCTTCACAGAAAACATATAGCTCATATATGGAGGAAGATAATATACCAAGGAGTTTCTGGCTAGCAGTATCGTTTGCTGGTGTGGCTTGTGGGAGCGCTGTCATATTATCTTTACAACGTGCATATGATCATAAAACAAAACGCCAAGAAGAA
This sequence comes from Circinella umbellata, assembly GCA_025093555.1. NCBI lineage: Eukaryota > Fungi > Mucoromycota > Mucoromycetes > Mucorales > Lichtheimiaceae > Circinella > Circinella umbellata. The sequence goes on from JAIWNF010000056.1 coordinate 134,574, forward strand.
GCTGGACCAGAACCCTCACCACTACACTTTGACGATAAACGAGACCTTACTGTTCCTTTTGCAGACAACGACCGTACTGGACGGATAACTCTTGAAAACGCTGTTCTTTTATTGTTTTCGACTTACCATTTATATTTAACTGTACATTCACTTTCCGATGATCGAACCATTTCTCAAATATATAACGTTGTTGGAAATGCACTTTCGCTAACAACCTGGTTTTATGCTTTTGTTCTTGCATTGACATCGCAACGTCATAAATTGCCGGATGACTGGGGGTTTGTCCTCAATTGTCATTTATGTGCAATATATTTCATAGCCTGGTGTGCCTCTATTTATAATTTTTATGCATTGACACAACAAACCGACGATTGGGTAACATGGTCCGAAGGTGTACCACAACTTGTCGGATTACTCCTGTCAACAGATTTATTATATGTTACATCAACTGCCAGACGTGGTCCACCCTTTTTGGATGAAAACGGTCGCGTCGTTGCTCGAGTAAACGTGTCATCAGTATTCAGCTTTTTCCTTTTTACATGGGTCCAACCTCTTGTCGACGTGGCATACAAGAAAAAACTACTGGAAGACGATGATCTGGACACTTTGCCTCCCATTTATCGTGGCTATAACCTCTTTTATTTGTTTGGTTCGACACGTGGACGTGGCTTAGTGTATCGTATCCTCAAGGCGAATCAAACTGCTATAATTATTCAAGTGATTGCAGCGCTCGTCGCGTCATTTATGTATTATCTTCCCGCATATTTTATTGGCCAGATTTTGTTTCTTATTCAAGAAATGGGTGCTGGAAAACATAAAGAAACTGGTTATCGTGATGGTTTCTTACTGGTTTTGGGACTTGGCGCCTGTATAGTTTCTTTGGGTGTTGTTGTCGGACAGCTTTGGTATTGGGGTAAGTTCTTTACTTTTATTTTTGCTTCAACAGCATAACATATTTTATCCTGTTATTATTATTATATGTGGGGAGGTCTTGGCTTGGGAACTCAATATTATGCATCTTTTTTAGCTATAGCATCTGTTCAAGTTCGCATGAAGGCAATGCTAAATATTGAAATTTATCACAAGACTTTAAGACGTAGAGATCAAGCTGTAGCTTCTGGTGTAGGCGAAGATAGTGAAGAAGATAACAAATCAAAGAAAGACGATGGGGAAAAGAAAGGAGGTGACGATGAAGAGGATTTATCATCGACAGGTCAAATTGTCAATCTGATGAGTACTGATTCTGATCGTATTTCCGAATTCAGTACTTATTGGTTTTCCCTTTTCACTGCTCCACTAGAAGTAGCAATTGGTATTTATTTTGTGTATCGACTTCTTGGTCTTTCATCTTTTATGGGGTTGTCAGTCATGATTATTTGCTTGCCTATCAACCATTTTAATGCCAAACTCTACGCCAAAACGCAAGATAAACTTATGGATGCTCGTGATAAACGAGTTTCGCTTATGAATGAAGTTTTGCAAGGTATTCGACAAATCAAGTTCTTTGCTTCTGAAAAAGATTGGCAGAAGAGAATATTGCAATCGAGAAATACGGAGATGGGTTTTTTACGTATAAGTTATTACTGTGAAGCATTACTCATACTTATCTGGCAAGGGTACAACCACCATCTCTCTCGCTCTTTCTTTTGTTTTTACTATACAAAATACAGCGTGTCATTGTTAATAATATATACTAAAAATATAATATAGATCGACTCTTTTGGTTATGACTGTTTCATTTTGGTCCTACACTATGCTCGAAGGCAAAGAATTAACCGCTGCAGTTGCCTTCACAGTAAGTGAAAAGCAATCATTATGGGTTTATGTTAAAAAACTAATAACACCTTTTAAAAAACCCAATTTCCCTAGAGTATCGTGGTATTTAACGAACTTCGTTTTGCATTGAATGCTCTTCCTGAAACTTTTATTGCATTTTTACAAGCCTTGATCAGGTCAGTTTTTTTTTTTTTTTTTGTTTTTTTGGATCGCAATAAAATCATTAGAGTGTCAAAAGATCGTCAATGCTTTTAACCAGTGTACTAATAAATAAACATTTTAATGATACCTGCGATGATTAAACAGTGTAAGACGTATTCAAAATTATTTAGCACAAGATGAAATTGATCCTACTCCTCCGGTAGATCTTAACAAGGAAGTGCGCATTGCTTTTGATAATGCCACAATATCTTGGTCATTCAAGCCCTCGTCTTCTTCAACAAATAGTCCTGCTTCTTCCATTAGTGATAACACCGGCTTAGAATCCGATGTATTTATAATTAAAGATATCAATGCCCATTTCCCTAATGACAAGCTAAGTTTGATCTGCGGTGCTACAGGTGCAGGAAAATCTTTGCTTTTGTTAAGTTTACTTGGTGAAACAGTTGTTCTCGAAGGAAGTGTTGAATGTCCCCGGGCTCCTGTTACTGAAGATGTATCTTTTGATTTTTCGATTCCAAATTTTATTTCCGAAGAAGATTGGATTTTGGATCATAGCTTGGCTTATGTTTCTCAAACAGGTGAGATAATAATTGTGATAAAAATTATATTTGGCGATACCGTGAAGGCTAACTATCATTTTCTTTACTATTATTATTATAGCTTGGCTCCAAAATGCATCTATTCGTGATAATATTTTGTTTGGTCTACCATATATTGAAAAACGGTATAAAGAAACGCTTAGGTCCTGTGCTCTTGATAAAGACTTGGCTATTTTGGAAGATGGTGACATGACTGAAATAGGTGAAAAAGGTATTACGCTTTCTGGTGGTCAAAAGGCTCGTGTCGCTTTAGCTAGGGCTGTATATTCGCGAGCAAAAAATGTATTAATGGATGATGTTCTCAGCGCTGTCGATGGTAAAAACTCTTTTCAATTTTGATATAATTATAAGTATGAAAACGTTATATTTATATATGTATTTTTTTTCTAGCCCATACTGCCAAGCATCTTTATGAAAACTGTCTTTTAGGTCCACTTATGAAGGGCCGTACTCGTATCCTTGTTACTCACCATATTAAACTTTGTTTGAATGGGGCTACTTACATTATTCATATCAATGATGGTCGTACAGATATCGTTGGTAGCCCTTCAGAGCTTCGACAATCTGGTCAATTGTCAGCTATTATGGATGAAGACGAACAATCACAAGAGGAAACTATTGAAGACGAAATTCCACCAGAACCTTTGACTTATACTTCTAGTGAAAGTGAAGAAACCGAAGACACTGTTATTTCATCTACAAATGCAGCTGATGCTGATAAAAAAAAACCTCGGGTGTTGGTTGAAGAAGAGAGTAAGCTTCCTTTGAAGAGATTAATATTATGGATATTAATATTTGTATTTAAAGGTATAATTATATAATTAACATAAGGTAAACCTGTTTCTAAATAATAGCTCGATTTACTGGTAAAGTCAAAACAAAATTGTACAAGATGTATATTAAGATGGCTGGTGGTTGGATCTTTTGGACCTTTCTGTTTGGTGCTGTTATTGGTGCTCGGTCATTGGATATTGCCGAGTTATGGTGGGTTAAGATATGGACTCAAGCAGCTAACCCTACTACTGTAAACACCATCACGACACAAACACATCAATCGTTCAGCTCAATGTCATTCTACATACCCTCATCGACAGACGACAATATTCATGCCTTTGACAACGAATCCAACACAAGAGGCGTTAAATTCTATCTGTCAGTTTATGTATTGATCACATCCTTGAACGTCATTGTCGGTACCCTGCGTTTTCTTTTTATTTATCTTGGTGGCCTTCAAGCCAGCCGTAACTTTTACGAACATTTGTTACATCGCGTATTCCGTGCCCCTCTTCGATTCTTTGATACCACCCCTGTGGGTCGTATTCTCAACCGATTCTCCAAAGACTTTGAAACAATCGACTCCAGCATTCCTAACGATGTCATGAACTTTTCTATTACTCTACTTGTGATTATCTCTATTATTATAGTAGTTTCTGCGGTCGTGCCCATTTTCTTACTTCCTATGTTACTGATTGTCGTTATTAGTATTGCTGCAGGCACCATGTTTGTTTATACGTCTCGGGAACTGAATCGCATGGTTTCAGTATCCCGTTCACCGCTTTTCAGTCACTTTTCCGAAACGATTGTTGGCGTGTCCACAATTCGTGCCTTTGGGGCCAGTCGTCGATTCATGCAAGAAATGTTAAAGCGTGTGGATACGAACGCTCGCCCCTATTATTTTGAATGGGTAATGAGCCGTTGGATAAGCACTAAAGTCCATGCCATTGGCGCCGCTGTCAATGTTGCCGTCGGTATGGCTGTTCTCCTCAGTTTGGATCGTTTGGATGCTTCTGCAGCTGGTTTTTGCTTGAGTTTTGTTTTAACTTTCTCGGACTATGTAAGTTGAATAAAATAACTGATTAAAATAAAAGGGAAAAACGAGTTTCCTTTGACTCTAACAAACAAAAAATAGATGTTTTGGGGTATCAGACGTTACACTGCATTGGAAATGAGTTTCAATGCTGTTGAGCGTGTTGTTGAATTCATGGAAATGGATCAAGAAGCTCCTGCAATTACAGATGTTAGACCTCCTCCTTCGGTAAGTGTTTTTAAATGTACAAGCTTAATGATAGGTAGTTAATATAAGTTGCTAAAGCTATTATTCTATTTTTTTTCCGTAACCTATCTACTTTCGATTTAACAGTGGCCATCTGAAGGTCGTATTGACGTCACTGATCTTGAAGTTAGGTATGCAGCTGATCTTGATCCTGTATTGAAGGGACTGACTTTCTCTGTTAAGCCCAGGGAAAAGATTGGTGTTGTTGGAAGAACTGGTTCAGGTATGCAAAATCACATACTTTTTTTTTTGCCGTTAGACGTGGGATAGAGTCATATTTTTGCTAACGTATTTTTTTTCTGTAAAAACAAAACAAAATAGGTAAATCAACCCTTGCTTTATCCTTCTTCAGATTTGTGGAGGCAACACGTGGAAATATTGTCATTGATGATATAGATATCAAGTGTATTGGTACTGAAGATTTGCGTGGTAATCTTACTATTATTCCTCAAGGTAAGAAACAATAATAAATAATAGCTACTTTGGATTTGTTTTATAAATCAAATAGTATTATTAACTGAATGATGTATTTGTATTTTACAGATCCAACACTCTTTTCAGGAACTTTACGCTCTAATATGGACCCATTTGAGCAATTCAGTGACGATGATATTTTTACTGCTCTGAAACGAGTACATTTATTACCATCGGATGCAGACAACTTCGAAAATGACGATTCGGAAGCGGTCAATAGTAACATTTTTCATGATTTGGAAACATCTGTGAGCGAAGGAGGCAAAAATTTTTCACAAGGTCAACGACAGTTGTTATGCTTAGGACGAGCATTACTTCGTCGCTCCAAGTTGGTTCTGATGGATGAAGCTACTGCTAGTGTGGATTTCCAAACTGATAAAGCTATTCAAAAGACTATTTCAACTGAGTTTGCTGAATGTACTATTCTATGTATTGCTCATCGATTACACACTGTTATTGAATATGATCGTATTATAGTATTGGATCAAGGTCAAATTGTTGAATTTGATAGGTAAGAATTTTGTTCTTTTTTGTTTTTTTTTTCGAAGACGTATAAATTACTTATCACTATTTTTTTATAATGATTTTTATTTTAGTCCATTGGAGTTGATCCGAAACACGGAAACTGTATTCTATAAAATGTGTAAAAATTCTGGTGAATTTGACAGTTTACTTGCACTTGCCAGAGCTAAACATGAACTTGTGAATGTTTTATAACGAAATGAAGTGTTTAATGTGTACTGGATTTTTAGACTGCTTTTGCGCATTGTAATTATTTTTTTTGCGCACTTGGAATTTTATTTTTGCGTACTTCACTAAATATTTTTGCACACCTCAATGTTATTTTTGCCCATTAACTTTTTTTTCTTTTACAAATAAACTTCCTTACAACGCTCAGCTATTTCAGAAAATATATTGTAATACATAGTTATTTCTTAATAATCTTAATATTCAATGCCGTTATCATATATATTCGAGAACATTATCATTATCGATTTTCGGAATAATTTTATATGCGCAAAAATAAAATTAGGGTGCGCAAAAAAATTAATGGGAGTACGCAAAAATAAAATTCCAAGTGCGCAAATAAAATAATTACAATGCGCAAAAGCAGTCTAAAAATCCAGTAATTGAAGTACTTCGTAAAAAAGTTTAAAATAAATAAGAAATATTAGTTGTACAGTATTTGGATAATAAATTATGTAAAAGAGAATAGGAATTTGGCTTGTGGGAGTTTTTATATTCAAGAATAGTGTCTGAAAGCACAGAAAAGAAGCCCTATAAAAGTTTACGAACATTTTATGCTCAAATGGAAACTATTTGTCATACTCAATGTCATAAATCCTCAAGGCATTTTTTTATCGACTGTTTGAATAATTAATAATATGTGCCAGTGATGAGGGATATGAATATGTATGTAAAACATTCATCATACGTACAAGTAAAAGAACATAAAGGTAAAATAAATGTTATATGTAGCAAATAGAGATAAAAGTGTTATGGAAAAACGTAATAATAATAATTATAATATAGTAGTACTAATATATATCATGTCCGATAATATTTTTTGAGATCGCGAACCTCATTAATGAATTACATATTTAAGATTTGGCAAAACAATTACTGTGTCCATCGGTTATTACAGTTGTACGTACTACTACCATATAAGCAGTAGTAACAATAAGTTACAGTATACCTTTAACTGGGATAGATTATTAAATAAAAAACATATTTTATGATTTAAAACTTTACTGTAATTATTGATGAAGAAAAATGAAAGAGTGGACTATTAAAGCAAGAAAACATGCGGTATATATATGTATGCATGTTTGGGTGTACGTACGATATGTGAACGTGTTGAAAATTAAATGAGTATATAACTAAATTACTATGTAGGTTCTTATATTATCTTAATATAAATTATGTTTTTTTTCTGTATAATCGATGAAGTATTATTGATTACGCGGCCGGCGCACTATGTCCATTAATAAACCCTGAGCACAAAAGGACATCATCACTCATACTCAAAGGTGATGATCCTGGTGATAAACAAACTTGGAATAGTAATCGTCTTAATCGTTCGTGTGAATTACGACATCCAGCTGTAATTATTATGACAACAACAAAAATCAGTTACTATTATTGCTTTTATAGCTATTGCTAATATTCTCAAAGTTATTCTAATCTTACCTAAAGCTGCACGTTCAAACCAAACACTTGCTTGATGTAAGTCAACGGCGCAGCCAAGACCTCGTTCATAACAGTTACCCAAGTGATATGCAGCAGATACGTGTTTTTGTTCAGCCGCTTGTTTGAACAATTGAAACGCACCTGTCAAATCTTTTTGTACCCCAATACCATTTTGCATATGCATACCAAGTTTATCCATTGCTCGTGCGTGGTTTTGTGCTGCGGCTTGCTGATACCAATGAACAGCTTTGGTGCTGTCTTTTTCTAAACCGATACCATTCGCATAGCCTAAATTTTTTGAACTTTTTGGTTTAGCAGACATATATAACATTTTGACAAGCGAAGAATAAACAATAACATACAAAAACCAAGATTGCATTGAGCCCATGGATTACTTTGACGTGCTGATTTGTGATACCAGTAAACGGCACGTGCCGGGTCCTTTTTAACACCAAGACCTTCTTCATAACAAAAACCAAGTGAATTTTGTGCCAGCGCATTGCCTTGTTCAGCAGATCTTCTAAACCATTTGACGGCTTCACGTTCATTTTTTGGTAGCCCAATACCATTTCGATAACAATATCCCAAAGATAATTGGGCTGGTGCATGATTTTCTTCAGCACTAAGATAATACCAAAATACAGCTTCTTGCTCGTTCGCAGTAACACCAATGCCATTTTGAAAACAGTATCTATTAAATATAATTAATAATTATGCTAGTTGTATAAAAACTATAAAAATATGTAACATTCATTTCACATTTGTTGTTACGTACCCAAGAGAGTGATAAGCGAAAATATTACCACGCTCAGCTGAACGACGGTACCATTTGACAGCTTCTTCTTCATTACGTTGAACACCAATCCCATTTTGGAAACAAAATCCAAGATTATGTTGTGCTCGAGCATGTCCTTGGACTGCTGCTTTGCGATACCAATAAACACCCTGAGCATCATTTTTACCTATACCAATACCATTTTGAAAACAGTATCTATATATCAAGTATACAATATTTTAATATAAAGGAATTTTTGTTAATTTTAGTAAATATTATTATAATTACCCAAGATTACACTGGGCCCAAGGATAACCTTGTTCTGCAGAACATTTATACCACTTGGCAGCTTGTTGAAGATCCTGTTCTAATCCAATTCCATCTTCATAACAATATCTATTATAATAACAAAATACACAATGAATGGTAATTTAGATACATTAGTAAAGGAAGAAAAGGTAAAAAAAAATGGTGAGAATCAGATGATATGCAGAAAAGAGCCCTTGTTGTTGGGTATATTACCCGAGTGAGTTTTGTGCGAAAGCATTCCCTTGCTCTGCGGAAATGCGGTACCATTTAACCGCTTCTTTAACATCTTTCTCAACACCAATACCATCTTCATAACAATATCTGTTTTTTAAATCATTGATCATAGGTATGGTTGTTATTAAAAGAGAGAAAATTTTGAATTATAAATTCAAGTGTCTTGAAAATTTTATAATATTGATAACTTACCCAACATTATAAATGGCAACAGTTTCGCCTTGAGCAGCTGCTAGACGATACCATTTCATGGCTTCTTCTTCATCTTTGGCAACACCAAATCCTTCACCATAGCAATATCCGAGTATTCCTTGGCCCCGGGCGTTACCTTGATCTGCACTAGCTTTGTACCACCGGAAAGCGGCATGTTCGTCTTTTGACATTCCAATGCCGTCATGATAGCATCTTTTGTTTAAAAAAAAGTGACAAGTTAACACGAATAATTTTTCTTGCGGCAAAAATAAAGGAATAAATAAATCATAACTTCCTCCCGGTTTTTTTGTACCCTCCAACTCCTCTAATAACTAACTACTGGCTACTACGCGAGTGAAAAATAAAATAAAAAAGAAACGTACACTCCAAGAGCATACTGTGCAGCAGCATTGCTATCTAATGTAGCAGCTTCAACAATCCATCTCATAGGTTCTCGAAGTCGGCGAACACGATCAGCCCATTCTTCTGCCTCAGCTCGATCAATTTTGACATTGGGTCTACCGTACTTTCGTAAAAATGCTAATCGAGCCATGGATAATCCGTCTTGATATCTTTTAGCAGCCTCCAAATAAAGACGTTCACTTTCTTTAAAATCTTTATCTACACCAAGACCGAATTCATGACAAAAACCCAATACACCAAGTGCTTGCGTATGTCCCAAGTTTGCAGCTCCTTTATAATAAGTGATAGCAAGACTTGGTTGTTTTTTATGTTCTTTACGACCAAATAAAAATTGGTTTGCAAGCTTAAATAGATGTTGTGATGCTGTTGGATTATCACCACTGCTAGCGGTTCCACTACTAGCAGTACTACTCATGTTTGTTGATGTTTTTGCTGATATTAACGACCGGAAGGAGGAGGTTTGTTGAGGTTTTTTAAATTGAAGTTTTGAAAGGAAAAGACGAGTTGAACGGTTTAATAAGAAAGAAAAAGGAACAAAAGAAGACGAAGGAGGCATGGCCAGGTTTTTTTAAGGAAGTTAGAAAAAAGAGATAGAAAAAAAAAAGGAGACTAAAGAGTTGTATGCTATAATTACGGTAACTGTGCGTGTGTTTTGGTTATATGGATTAACGGTAAGCAACAATGAGAGTAATAAATGATGTGATTGTATTAAATTAGGTGAAGTGACATTGACCACTGGCTCTCACACACTCGGACCCATATTTAGCTCACAGGGTTCGTGGGGCCCGTGTATATGTATGTGCCTATCTTGTCCATCATTCATGAATTTTTTTAATTCAATATATTATTAACATTATTACTTCTCTTCTTTCGTCTACCCCCGGAAATCATCTGTCCTCCTTATTTACAGACATTATTACAGAAAAGGCATCAATAGCCTGTTGCATTTTTGCCATAAATGGTGTAAAGAAAGCGCTGTTTTAGTCAAGTTAATGAGATTTGCGATGATGATTGATATACAATATAAAAAGAAAAAGTATACTAAAATTAAACACATATAAATGAGAAAAAGAAAAAAAAAGGTGTGAGTTGTATATACTTAATAGAAGAATGAGGAGAACTTTTTTTTATAATGATGTCCATATAATATAGCCCCCAAAATCTCGGGGGCTATCTTATTTTTTTGCTTATATTTATGACACATAAAATAATTATCGAGGCTATGTCGTGTTGAACAATTTCATGTAATATGAATGAAGCTATTGAAAAGTACACATGGTGTGGTAGTTTTATAAAGGCTACTTGGAAACAATGGTTATTATTCCTGTTGCCGTTGTCGTCGATGCTGTTATAGTAACCATAGTGACAGTAAATTGATTATAGTCAGTTTCAGGGGCGACGGATCCAAGTTCAGAAAAGAGAACGAGTGTATCAAGAGACTCCTTTTGAAATATATAAAGCGTACAATAAATAAGGGGTAGTCCTTTTTTTGATACAATAAAATGTTCTTTGCCTAAGGGAAAGAGAGGGCGACTGCGGATTTGTGGACGCGAGTTGACAAAAAAAAAAAAGAAGAGAGAGAGAGAGAGAGAGAGAGAGAGAGAGAGAGAGAGAGAGAGAGAGAGAGAGAGAAGGAAAAAAAGCGAAAAAAAAATACCACATTATCAATATTATATATAAGTACCAAATGTTATTAATCTCATTATGAATGGCAAAAAAAAATATTGTTACATATATGTTATTAATGCAGTCCTATCCAAGAAGAAATACACGATCCTTTGAGCTTTTTGCACCTCGCAACAACAAATTAAACAATCGCACAAAAAAAAAAAAATAAACGCCCCGCACAAGCTTTTTTTGTTATTACCAAGTTATTCTTCAGATCAGGTGAAAAACAAACCATTATTTGAAATATATATTTTATTCGTTATATTTTTTCTATCAAGTACATATAAATTTTCTATTTACGCTTCATCAGCAAAAGTGACAAGACTCTTATTTTCATCTACCAGGTCACCAACGCCATATAAGACTTCACCAATGGTGCCCGTCATGGGAGCCTTGATAACATGCTCCATCTTCATCGCTTCCAAAACTATCAATGTAGTTCCCTTTTCAATCTTTTGGCCTGGTGTCACCAGCACCTGGGAGATCTTACATGGCATGGGTGTTTTGACAGATCCGGTGCTGTCAGCACCCTTGGCACTAGCAATCACATAAGCTGGAGTAGCCAATTGTACTTCTGTACGTCCAAATTCATCAAACACTGTTACTTCATCACCATCCACTACTACATTACTTTTGATATGTTTTTTGTCAATGCTCGAGACCAGCTCGCCTTGTTCATTGTATTGTCCTTGAACATCTTTGTATTCTTTCAAGACACTTCCATCCTGTTCCAAAACTTTAATATCAATGAGATCATCGCCATTTTTGGAAGTAATTTCAACATTATATTGTTTATCGTTATCCTTAGGATTAACAAATGTGATTGTTCGTGTATCTTTCATGTTTAATCGGAATGATTGGTTCAAAGTAGCCCAAGGATTATAGGGATCCTTGACATTCACCTGGGTATTTGCAATTTCGCTCAATCGGATGGCATTAGCAGCTGTAGCCAATGTTTCTGGACTAGGTGGAGGTGATGGCTTTAAAAGGTCTTTTTCGTAATCTTGGATAAATCCTGTTTCAACTTCACCCTTGATGAATTCGGGATGTTCCGCAACACGTTTGACAAATCCTATATTGGTTTCAAGACCGACAATCTTGAAAAGAAAAAAAATAAGATTTTATTATTTAGCTATCATTTGTTAACGTTTAAGATCTATTGTAGTACAAAGAACACACAGAATTTTTTTTTTACCTGATATTGTTCCAAAGCTCTTCTAAAACGACGGAGTGCATCATTTCTATCCTCTCCGCGAACGACCAATTTAGAAATCATGGGGTCATAATGTACGCTAATTTGATCTCCTTGAATGAAGCCTGTCTCGACACGAATGTCCTTTGATGCTTGTGGAGTACGCACACTGAATAAATTACCTGTATCAGGAAGGAAGTGACTGTTGTGTAATATTGAGTTGTTTTAGTACATATAAAATGAGTACACTATGTTTGTCTGAATTTGTCCTCACTAACTCACTTTGAAGGATTTTCGGCATAAATACGCGCTTCAAATGCGTGGCCACGTAATTTAAGTTCATCTTGCAACATCGGCAATCTGTTTCCAGCAGCAACCTAATATTTTTTTCGTTGTGTACAGTTTCCATTATCAATACTTTTTCCTTGTTAATTTATGTATCTCTTTTCTTACCTCTAACTGCCAATGAACCAAATCAGTATCTGTCACCATTTCTGTTACTGGATGCTCAACCTACAATTTATACACGCATATATAAATTATACCGTAATTAATCCATGTTCCTCTTTTCTATTTCTAGTATCCTGTAATTTCTTGTTTTTACCTGTAAACGTGTGTTCATTTCCATAAAATAAAATTGCTTATCCACGTTATCCATAATAAATTCGACTGTACCAGCATTTTGGTAATTAACAGCACGTGCAGCAGCTACTGCCTTTGCACCTAATTGAGCACGGATCTCTTCTGTTAAACCAGGACCTGGCGCTTCTTCAATAACTTTTTGATGACGACGTTGAACGGAGCAGTCTCTCTCAAACAAGTGAACGCAATTGTCTAACTTGTCAGCAAATACTTGTACTTCAACATGTCGAGGACGTTCCAAGTATTTTTCCACAAGGACTTTATCATCACCAAACGATTTGATGGATTCACGTTTCGATGATTCTAACATTTCTTCAAATTCCCCAGCGGTACGAACGATACGCATACCTTTACCACCACCACCTTTAACAGCCTTGATCAAAACAGGATAACCAATTTTTTCAGCCTGCTCCTTTAAGAATTTAACATCTTGGTTTTCACCATGATAACCAGGAACAACGGGTACGCCTGCACGTTCCATAATATATTTTGATTCACTCTTGGAACCCATGGAACGCATGGCATCACCTGATGGACCAATAAATTCCAAACGGTCAGCCTTGACGCGATCTGCGAAATCGGCATTTTCAGACAAGAAACCGTAACCGGGATGAATAGCCTATTTTTAAGATAATGCAAAATTAAGTTTTCATTTCTATAGATTGACTCATGGATATGCATAATATTATAAAGAAGTGAGTTTATTGTATTCTTTTTTACCTGCGCACCGGTCATATGAGCTACGTTCAAAATTTTATCAATACTTAAATAACTTTGAGCGGATGGTGGTGGGCCGATTAAAAATGCTTCATCAGCCTATAATCATTATAAAATAATTTCCGTATGAGTTTTTTATTTCATCCTTCTTTCCTTCTCCTTGCTATATATATTACTAACCATCTTGACATGTTGTGCGTTGGCATCTGCTTCACTGTATACTGCAACTGTCTTGATACCAAGATCTTTGGCTGTTCGCATAACGCGACATGCAATCTCACCTCTGTTTATAATAATCATAATAAAAATAATACAGTCATCCATTTGATCAGTCATTCTCACTTTTTTCTTCGGTGTTCGTATTGTAATAAATCTATCTATAAAACGTGTTGAAAAATATACTTGTCGTTACCTGTTTGCGATCAAAATCTTTTCAAATAATGGATTTCTGCCTAAAAAGAAAAATTATGATTAACAAATAAGATAATTAGTGTTTAGATCTTTGGCATGTGATTAAGAAATAGCGTTTTGGAGAGGGACGCGAAATATTATTTACTTGAATAGCATCGGATAGATCCATAAAGAGATTTAGAAGGTGTTCTTAATGTATATAACCGCGTTTGAAACATTCTTGGACGGATAGAAAAAAAGAAGTAAATAAAGATAAAGGAGAAAGTAAAGAAGCGTGGAAAAAAAAAGAGAGAGGATGTGTAAAAAAAATGAACGAGAGGGGAAAGGAAAGAGATTTTCTAACCTGCATCGTGGGAAAAAAGCTGGTTTGAAAGGATGAATTGATCGGACTGGGAAATCCGTTGTTCAAGCTATACTATTTACCCCGCAATTTTCTCACACTGATGACTTGGAAACACAATCCATTTTTGTTAATTATAATCTATTTCTCAAATATGTTTCTGTGTGAAAGTTGACAGTGAGACTTATTCAGTAGTATACTGGTTGGAAAACAGCAATAGTATAATTTATCGAACAGTGTCTTGGAAAGAATTATTTTTGAAAACAGAATGTTAGACAAAAGATAACACAGAAATGACATTAAATAACCAATGATGGTATCGGTATATTAATGGCTGCAATAATAAATCTATCAGATCAACCGATATTGGTATTAGACAGCAATGGTTTATTAAAACACGTACAGCAATTATTCAGGTTTCGATGTCCGCATTATTCATACCTGTTCAACTATAACCTGTAAAACAGTCGGTGCACTCTCTACTCGTGTGATATATATACTTTATAAAAATGAAACCATTTCTCGCACAGTCTGATACAAACAGTATTCCTAGAAGAGTAAGCACTATTATCTAGAAATTGTTACATTTAAGAACCAGTAAGCGAACAGCTATAATATATGGATTTCCCTCTGGTACCTTCTTTCTGCTGACTAAAGAAGCACTCTATGATATTTAAAAATTTTATTCAATATATAAAGCTCTATTAACATGAAAATAAATATATACGTACAGGTAATAGCATTCTACGATTATGTTTTATTGTTTATATTGGACTCTCTATTTCGACTTGTTCGTCTTTCTATTATTTACAACGTTTGTATAAAACAATAAAATATAAAAGACTCATTTTTTGCTTTTCTGGCTAACGTTTTTTTTTTTTTTTTTTTTTTTTTTGCTTTAAGTGTTTATTGAAATGCTACATGTTTGATTTTTTATTTCGACTAAAGTAATTTTTGGCACGTCGAAAACCTAATAATCGGATGATAAGATGTAGGCGATACAGGATCCGTTCCGGTCATCCAAATAAAAAGCTGATCATATCGAACTCGTTTTTGTTTTGATAACTAATTGAATAATTCGAATTTAAAATATTATTATATATTCTAAGAGCACTGACAGTGAGCAGTCCGTTTGGCACATTACTTAGCCAATTCACCAAACTTTATCTCTCACACCCTAACACAATTTTGATAACAAAAGTTACATCTATAAGCAATATGATGCAAGTTGGAATCTGGGACGCCATTTCGGTATCTAAGATTAATATAAAACATATAATTTATTGCCAAACATTGTATAGTATATAATGATCATTTTCTACAGCCAAATAAAGCATCACTAAAACTTTCAAGTCGTTTGCAATACGTGCTTTTTTTATTGATTCACTTTTCTGATTATACTCGAACTGCACCCTGACACAACCTTAATCAGTCTACAAAATAAACAAATAAGGGAAAATAAGTAAAGGGAAAGATCGCTCTAACCGTTAAATAGTGTTACGCCCTATTTTTTATCAGCCAATAGATTTGACTATTTCCTTTTATATTATATTCGTTGAGATTTTCTCACTAACTGTGCTTTTTCTTTTCATTTGACAACAGTTTCATCATTATGTGAATACTCGTCACTTATATTTTAGTATAAATAACCCACCAACCCATCTTAGTTTTCAAAAAGATACAATTCCCCATTTCACACAATTTTCTGAGTTCTCAATATCTTCTTTTCAATAAATAAACAAGTTCTTATTATCAGTCTTATTATTTTGATCAATTGAGAAATTATTCATTACTATCATTATTAGTGGTTTCGGCATAAAAAGACTGAGAACGTGAACTCCTACTTCGGTATATAATTTTAGTGATACAAACAGACATCTCTTTTTAACGTTACTCCGAAGGTCTTGCTACCAACGAACGTAACTATAGCTTATTGGTACTATGCTTAGCATGGTACGTAATTTTCTTTCCCTGATTAAGATTTTATGCTTGATCGAGAAAAATTGTTATGTAACAATAAAAAATGCTCCCAAAGATGCCTTTCAACCTTCAGTGCTAGCATCATACTCATATACAACCATGGTAACTTTTTCCACTGTTGCAACCTATAATGTGACGGAGGAGTCTACATAGTATATGTTACTTTACATAGATAATCAGCACTTTCATAGGTGTGGCATGCCATTGTTTATAGGCACAGAAGGATTTTCGGCAAGGAGAATATTTACGCAGGTTTTTTTTTTTTTGTTTTCGAGATATTTTCAACTATTGGTATAAAGATAATATGATATGGTTACATATATCTTCTCTGAATAACTAATTATATATGTAAATAATATTATAATACTTAGCTATACAAGTACGTTTGAGACTTGAGCATACTGCTATTAGTGATTAAAGAGGTAGACAGTTACGTATCTGAGAAATAAAAACTGTGCATAGGTAGAGCCAGTATTTATTGCTCCAAATAGTCGTGTTCCTGTATGTCAACTTGAATCGATTGCTCAATAATAACTATTGCTGCATAAGGTAGAAGTTCTTTACCCTCGTGCTCTGCTTTCATAAGAGTAATAAATACATAAAAGTAAAATCAACCAGTGCTTTATTTTTAATCTAATTAAATAATAAAGAAACCAGAATTATAGAATAATAGACTATTTTTTCTTTCGATTTAGAAAAAGGGGTGAAGCACTAGTTATTTTCAATTAATCAGCTGTCAGTAAGTACCAAATTTAATCTACGAGAAAAAACATTGTATTTATTGTTGACATTGCTATGTAAATGTGCTCTTTTTTATTATCAAAGGGGGTCACAGATTAAATAAAAAAAGATAAAATTCTGATTGTCCTATTTAAAATAAGTTTTGTTCTCTGTAATCCAGTGACAGAAATGTGAAGGTAAAAGTTTTGACCAGCATTCAGTATACTAAATATTATTGGTTACGTATGCCTAACAGGCTCGCTATTAAAGAGACTCTCTTCTAACTATATTTTAAATGTTTATTTGTTTTTAAGATCCAATTGTTCTACTTTTCATCGGCGGTAGGATCTTCACAATTGCCTTTTTTCTACCATGTTCTTTAACTAATATAAACACGATAGTGTTTTGCTTATAAACGCTGTTCATGTCTTCGCCGTTTACCCCTTTGGTTAGTTAAGATAAAAGAATTCGATGCAAAATAGTCAAGCTATATGTATATTGGAGCCTTACAGCACCACTCACAAAATTAAAAAAACTTACTGCAATTCGTTTTAAACATCAAAAGTAGCATGATAATAATATATATAAGTGGTGGCGGGAGGCGATGAAATATTTATTTTTAAGCTCTTAAAGGGGTTTTTTTAAACATGCTCTTGCCAAGGTTTAACATGGATGCCCATTATTATCATCGGTATCTGAGTATTTAACGGAATGGTTGTTTTAACTTTTATACGCTGACATTTTTATGCTAATGTCACTAGAGTTAAAGGAGTAAAAAAAAGCAACCGATACTATGGTCAATACTCCTTCTTTAAGTAAAAATTTGTATATAGACAGCTATAGTAAGTTTGGTAGAGTAAAACCGAAAATCTCGTGCTTTGCTACACAAAATCTAGTTACTCCTGTGTGGAAGAAATGGAAAAGAGAGAAGGAGTATTTCATTGTTTTTCCGTCATTTCAACAAATAAGGAGGAAAAAATCCGTTTTGATCTTCTTGATCATATCGTTGTATAGTGCTTAGTATCATGCTGTTGTGAAATGAAACGTTTATTAAAAAAAGATTACCTTTTTACTTTTTAGCTGCGATCTAAATCGAACAGTCGTGTTCAAACATAAGCATGTGTTTAACATATTTTGAACCCTCAAAATATGAAATCGGACAGGCAAATCTTGTGGATAACGAAATAAAAATAATAAGCAGGTTTTTCTATTTATACTATTGATAAAATACTCTATTACTTTGTTAATGCCTCTTTGGGTTCCTCGTGCTTTAATGCAGTAAAATGATCATCGTTTTTTTTTTTTCGTATACACAGCTAAAAAAAGTACATAGTCTATAAACCAATTATTCCTGATGAAAATTAATTGCTATACAATCAATTATGCCAGGATTGAATGTGCTCATGGCTATTTATGATCCTACTTAATGGAATGTATATCATATGTCCGCGCACATTTTCCGAACAAAGTGCTAGAATGTTAATTCTTCTTTTTCTCTTTTTTTTTTAGAAAAAGAACAAATTTTGAGCTTTGCTTTGTATGATATATGGGATATTGTATTCAATATATTATGATGGCTTGAAAAAAAATTGCATAGTTTTGATTTTTACCAATAAACTAATGATTAAACTTTGGATGTTAATTCGCACCTTGTGAGCAACTATGTATTACCAAAGTTAAAAATGTATAATATGAACCAAAATACAAGAGCAGTATGGCTTCCCAGCACTCTTCTATTACTAGGTACTATTTTTTTTCCTTGTGATCGTGGGCATCTGTATACTAATAATAAATAACAGCAAACAGTGTTGTTGTTAAGTTGTACATGGAAATAATTTAGTACATTATTTTATATCCAACACTCATATTTGTCATCGAATTGTGCTTCTTTTTTATTGACTACCTAGTGTTTATATAGGTATGTGAATTAAGTAGTTTTTCTTTGCAATAAGACACATGCTGACATGTTCTACGTACTAGGTAAAAGCAATTTCATTAGTGAGTAGCTACGTACGTATAAACAGTAATCCAATTGCATTCTACTTCATAAATCAACTACGCACAGTTTTATTACAATGCTATGCTTCATACAAATAATTATGCAAACAATGATTAATACTGCATTTGCATATGTACAATATAAAAGCAGGGAAACGTTAACACTGAGAGTTATCAATAGCATATCTTAATTTCTTTCGGTGACTTGTACTTACCAATTTTTTTCATATATGTAGCCAACAGCTTCTTAATCGCATAGTTTATAGCTTATGTTAAGGTGTAACTTTTTTTATATAAAGAGCTCTAGAAACATATCTAACCCTTATATAATTTTACGCGTCTAAAGGAAAAGGGATATTTTGATTTTTTTGTTGTTGTTAACTAAAAGCGAACGTTCTATTCCATATAATAGCATGCATGTCGCTTAAACCTTTTTTTTGGAAAGTAAAAGGAGGTATCATAGTTGGGGGGAATGAAATTAAAAAGGTCATGCTGGGGGGATTTTGTTTTTACTGAATATATATATATAGACCTCACAAAAACGCTTCAGTATTTTAGAACAACAACAAAATACCCTTTTGTTCCCTTCCCAATAGCAATGACTTGCATAAGCTTATCTTTGCTTTGTATGTTTTATAATTTTACATAATTTCTATAATACGTAGCATTTTATATTCTTGTAAATAAGCAACAACAATACAACAGCAAAATAATTCTAATCTTGCTTTTATTTAAATTTAGGTATCACGACGATTTGGTTGTCATTTTTTGGCAGTATTGTTGTGGGACAAACAAATAAGATCGATTACAATGTTATTTCAAACATCAACAATGCAGATGTCTCCATGGCTGTTATAGTCGACAATATCCCATACCCTCTTGGTGTAGCTCCAGAATCCACTATTCTTTACACTGGCTCAGCACCACAAGCAGAAAAAGGATATTACTATGCTATGATAAGAAAAAATCAAGAGCAAAACGAAACTATTTCGATACTTGAACATGAGCCATTTATACGTCAGCTACAGTCATCAGAACATTCTAACGGCGGTAATAACATTGGCACACCCAACGAGTTCTATAACCGATCCAGGAATGCATATGAAGTCACCCCTATTCCACAAGTGCTCGATCCTTTGCCTTTTATCCATCGTATTGAATCAAAGCTGCACAAGCCTGGACAAATTGCAACTATTCATATTACTGGTCCACAAGATGAGATTGATCATATGCATGACAAAAGTAACCGAGATATTCAAGTCATAACAAACGTTACATATATCAGGTAATAATTGAAAACTGAAATATATATATATATATATATGATAATTTAATGTACATAGAAATTAATATAAGCATATGAAAATAATATATATATTTATTCTGGGCCTTTATAATAGTCTTGACGATGTGCAAACATTTACAGGCGTAGAATTGGAAATATCGGGTCGCTTCTCGCGTGAATCGTCAAAATCGTCCTATAATTTGAAGATTCCCAAAAAACAAAAGCTTTATAACTATCGTCGTCTCAAACTCCGCTCCATGGCAACAGATCCGTCCTATATTCGTGAAGATTTAGGTTATAAGATGTTGGCATCTGCAGGCGTACCTACCACGTACTCATCCTATGTCAGGTATGTATAAGCATTGTATTATTTAAAAAAGATCAGAGCATGCAATACATGTATGTATGTGCTAATTTTAAGGGTGGTGTTTTGCTGCCGTTCTTATTTTGCCTTAAATTAGACTTTTTATCAATCATGAGCCTATTGGACTTTTTGGTTTTATTGAAAATTTCAAAAATCCATGGATAAGAAACGAATTTGCTAATGGGGATAAAAATTATGATCAAGGAAATTTGTATCAAGGAAAATTTACAAATGCCAAAGCCAAGCTTTTGGGTAACCGAGTCTCTGATTTAGAATATGAAGGAGAAGAAGAATGGAAGTATAATTTGGGACAATACAAGATCAAAGAAGAACCTTCAGTAGGAGAACCAAGCTATAAACCATTGATTGCTCTGACCAAGTTTATTTCAGAAGCACCCACTACTAATAGCAGTGAGGCAGTCGATGAATGGAATAGACATTTCGATATAGAGAGTGTACTTCGTGGGTAAGTATTATTATCATAATACCAATGGGAGGGAATAACACTCCTATATTATGATGTTGTAAAAGAAAAAGTTTATTAATTTATACTTGTATAATAAATTTATAATTTATAGTGTGGCACTAGAAATGGTTCTTGGATTTGGTGATGGGATTTTGGCTATGTCTGACAATTTTTACATCTATCAAGAAAGTTCAACCTCAGAGCGCTTTATCTTTATTTTGTCTGATATTGATATTAGTATGGGGTCAAGTAATCTTATCAAGCAATCCTTGATGACAACAGGTGACTGGCATACATTTGCAGGAGATATCACAAAACGTCCTTTGATGAACAAACTTCTCGCTGTACCATCGTTCCAGCAACGATTTGATGATCTGATTAAGAATCTTGGTAATCGTTTATTGGACCCTCAAATTATCAATCGTGTAATTGACGATACTGCTGCAATGATTTCTGAAGATGTGGCATGGGATAAGTCTTGCAAACGCGTAAGCAAAGCGGCCATCATCAGTAACGCCAACTTTGCCGTTTTGGCAAAGGCATTTGGATTAATGAAAGGATATGCTATTGATGATTCTACTGTTAGGGATTTTCGAAAACGATCGAAGGCGGATATTCCTTTTCAGAAAGCGATTGATGGACCTACCGGATACAAATCAGCATTGGGTTTGAAAGAGTTTTTTACTGAGAAACGCAAGAACATCATCAACTTCTATGGGACGTAAAATAAAGAAAATTGATTGATAGTATTGATTTCCTTCCTTTCCTTCCACCATTTGTCTCCATTATAGAAATCCATTAATATCATTATATCAAATATAGCATTTGAACACAGTAACTTCTCCTGTATAGTTTCTTGTTTTTGTTCAGTAATGAATGTGCTACATTATTCCCGTTAAATTATTATAAAAACCTGGTTTTTGTTATTTTTTTTATTTATTTATTTTGCAACTAGGCGCTATTATCCATGTTGCCAATAATGAATTGTACAATTTCCAACAGGGGAAAGCTAAACAAACGACCATTAAATAATAGATAACAGTTGGTCGTATATTAGTAGCAACTGAAGCTTTTGCCGTTATTAGTATTATTTATATCAATTAGTGGAATTTATAGATGAATTACTCATTCACAAACTTGCGTCGACAGCGGAGGAAGGACCATCTTTTGCTTTCTTTTTTTTTTGGTCACCATATACAACATATGTTTGATTTAACTTCACCATAAAAGTGTCAACACATGGCAGCTCAAACAACAATATTTCATCTGTTTTTAGACTTTTTGCTCTTAACTTTAATATTAAAACATGATCGATTTATCGGTAGACTACCTCACAACTATCAAATTTAATATAATACCTCCACAGATCACCCCAACTGTTATTGCACATCAAAACCTAATTTACTAGCATCTAAATAGTTATAAATCGGCTTTGACCGTCAATTACTATGAGCTATCCTATTTTGGGTATCGAAATCTCAAGTTGTTTATTCTTTCAGACAATTGAACCTTTCATCCATCGATCTACATTGTAGTTAACTTTTGTATTATGTGAACCCATGTAATATTTATCACGAAAACGAAAATAGAGAGTAGATACTGTTGGTAAACATTTTGGTCAGGATTAGCATGAAAACAGAATTACCATTATTATAATGATAGAATTGAATGCAGAAATACTTTGTCAGTTTGCGATTTCTACCAATCTTGGAAACAATGAAGGGTCACTATGCCTTACTTGAACCATCTTGGTCTTTATTGGATAAGAGCATCAATTTGGGATATTTTTCTAGACCAATAATGTAAATGTCATACCTCTGAAATTATCTTGTACTACTGGAATTTTGGATCAAGTGTATAAACTATTAGATCATAATAGATTTTAATGAACCTTATTTGAAACCAGCTGTTATCTATTACCGCTATCCTACAGAGAAATGATTTATTGCATTTTCACACAAGTTAACAAGTTGACAATATCGAATTGTATAAGATCTTATTTATATATAAATAAAACTCCAAGTGAAGTTGGTAAAGTATTTAAACATTTTTGAAATGATATCTAAATGATAAGATATCACTGGCGAGGTTGTCAACCTTTTGAATAACTTATTGTAACAGCGAATTCTTCAAAAAGATTTAATGGTCTTGTGGCCGTGTATTCTTGAAATAATCCAATTTGTATAGTGTGCTCCCATAATATTTGAATAATAAATAATGTATATTGCAACCTCCTTGTAATAACTAGTACTGTTCAACTTTTGATGTAGGCCTTCCATCACAATCGTCATATTAAATATAATACCTGTCAAGGTATACGCGTCAAAACGAAAAACACTGGACAGCCTGTTTATGCATATTATTATAGAGACATAATTTATATTATGTCAAATCAAGAGAAAGAAACTTTGCATGAATTGAATTTTTATGAGAGCATATACTATGTGGCACAAACATGTTTATTATTATCGAGTCTTGAATTTTTAGCAGCAATACATAACAATAATACAATAGATTCCTGTGAACAAAGGTTGACTACTCTGTTATATTCTACCATATCCTCTCCTGTCGTCCTTCTTGACGACGATCCACCATCTTTGAAAAAGTTTGATTCGGTAATTGCTACCTAACATAAAGCATTCTTATTAAATTATGTTAGTCTTATTGAAATAGATAATCTGTATATTCTTGCAAAGAAAAAAAAAAGAACCGTTCTCAGGGATAATAAAAGAACTGATAGCAACAAAAAACAAAAAGTAAGAAAAAGAGGGAAAGAAGGTCGGAACAAACCGGTCCCTCATAAGCATTGAAAAAAAAGATCGACTTAGGATTAATTTTTCTTTTTCAGTAACATATCATATTTAATACAAATCGAAACAAAAGTACTAGAACAATAAAAAAATTAACGAATTAATAAAAGAATACTTTTCTATTAAAAAAATTATTAGAATTTGTAAACTTATATAGTGAAAATATGTATAAATGAAAAAGAAAGAGGCAGAAATGTAAATATTACGACTTTGTCATTGAGCTGGCCCTGACTACCATCGTGGGAAGACTGAAAGTTCAGCACATGTGAAATCTATGTGACGTTACAAGGAAAATCTCCACATTTGCTTATTCTCAACCCTCCGCCTACTAATTCTATTTCTCTCTTTTTTCTTACTCAACTTTTATTTTTTATTTTTCTTCCTTTAACTAAATTAACATCATGTCAAACCCTTTGAGAATCTTTGTTCCTGTTAAGCGTGTCATTGACTTTGGTAATATATTTATATGGCTTTAATATTTATTTTTATACTATTTAATACTAACATTGCAAGGGTGGGCGTATATACAGCTGTCAAGGTTCGCGTAAACCCAGCCAAGACTGATGTCGACCGTAATGTAAAGCACAGCATGAACCCATTTGACGAAATTGCTGTTGAAGAAGCTGTTCGTATCAAGGAAAAGTCCCCCAAGACTGAAGTTGTTGCTATTTCATGTGGTTCTGCTAAAGCACAAGAAACTTTGCGCACTGCTTTGGCCATGGGTGCTGACCGTGCTGTCCACGTTGAAGTTAAGGACGATAGTACCTTGCAACCCTTGGCTGTTGCCAAGTTGCTTGAAGCTTATACCAAGAAGGAAGAGAACAAGCCTGATTTGTTCATTCTCGGCAAACAAGCCATTGATGATGATAGCAACCAGACCGGTCAAATGTTAGCAGGTTTATTGAACTTGCCTCAGGTACGGAAATGATTAAAATAAAAAAGGAAGAAAAGAATATATATAAATATACGGGACAAGAAGGTTGAAGAAGACAGAAATTTATAATGGATCTATATAAATTAATCCGGATGTTTTATTATCATCATTATCATGATTATTATAGACCACTTTTGCCTCCAAGCTTGAAATTGAAAATCAATCTTTGAAGGTTACTCGTGAAATTGATGGCGGTCTCGAAACCATCAAGACCAGTATGCCCGCTATTGTCACTACTGATTTGCGGTGAGTCATCACAAAAAAAAAATAATTTCCATGCAATCTAATATTTTTACTAAACCTTTTATTGTTTATAATTACTAGTTTGAATGAACCTCGTTATGCTTCATTGCCTAATATTATGAAGGCCAAGAAGAAGCCTCTTGTCAAGATTACACCTGAAGATTTGGGTGTTGATATTTCTCCTCGTATTCAAACATTGAAGGTTGAAGAACCACCTAAACGTGAAGGTGGTCGTAAGGTTGAAAGTGTGGATGAGTTGCTTGATAAGCTCAAGAATGAAGCTAAGGTTTTGTAAATGTGATTTATATTTTATATAAAAAAGTCTTTTAGATGTGTTTTTTTTCTTTCTTTCTCTCTTCTTTCCCTCTTCTTCCTCTCCTCCTTCTCTTGTTATTATCTGTCTTCTTTATGTTTTTTTTCTCCCCACTCGCAAGAACAAATATATTATTTCCCACTACAACAAAAATAACATAAACAGAACTTTCAAAATACCGACATACTTTTTTTTAATCATAATTCCACTGCTGTATTTGGTAACAACCGTGCGAAAAAAAATTCTTCATGTCAGACAACAGGGCTCTTTCACTTGTATCATACGATACTCAGTATAGCGCAGACTCAACAGAGTTTTGTCCTTTTTCTAGTCACTCTCAGTTTCTTGCTTGTGGAACTTATCAACTTACTGACGAAAAAAGACAAGACAATGATTCTCAAGTTCGTAAAGGAAAGCTATATTTATTTCAAGTAGAAAACACTAACAGTAATGGAAAATCATCGCCGTTATTACAACAACAACAGATTATTGAAACACCTGCTATTCTCGACATGAAATGGAGTCATGCTCTTGTCAAAGATCGACCAGTCCTTGGTGTTGCTGATTCTATTGGTGGAGTACAACTCTATGCATTAAATAGCGAACAACAACAATTGGAACCATACACACATGTCCAAGTAACAGAAGACGATAGTGTATTATGTCTTTCATTAGACTGGGCAAGCCGTGTCAATCGTAATATTCCCCATCTTATTGCCACATCTCATTCAAATGGTGATTTATCACTTATCCAAGCTGGTGAATCAGAATGGTTTGTTGAACACCAATGGAATGCGCACGACCTTGAAGCATGGATTGTTGGTTTCAACTATTGGGATACAAATATACTTTACTCAGGTGCTGATGATGCTACTCTCAAAGTATGGGATACTCGTACATATCAATGCACAAGCACCAACAGGCGACAGTACATGATGGGTGTAACCGCAATTCAGTCGTCCCCCCACAACGAACATACTCTAGCAACGGGTAGTTATGACGAGAATATTCATCTTTGGGATACACGAAATATGCGTACGCCTCTTTCAGAAATACATACACCTGGTGGTGGAATTTGGCGTCTTAAATGGCATCCAACTCGATCAGATCGATTATTATCAGCATCCATGCATGCGGGTGCTTTTGTTATTGATACTGAAAATAGTCAAGTAGTTAAAAGTTTTCTTGATCATGAATCCATGGCATATGGTGCAGATTGGTCATTCCAACATTCAGATTTAGTTGCCTCTTGTTCATTTTATGATCATATTATGCATCTTTGGGATGGATCTGTATAATGTAATATAAAGAAAAGTATAATATATTTGTATAATTTTTTAATAAAAATAGTAGAAAAAGAAAAAGAGGAGTGAGAGAATATTATGTGGGAAGGATCCATATATAATTTTGATTATTATTTTTGTTGGGAGGATATCAATTCATCAATGACTTTCATAAGGATATTTGGAGGAGCTGTAGTGAAAAATGTAGCAGGGTAAATATGACTCTTCCAACTAGGATGTAATAAAATATGACAACATCCAACGTTTTGAAGATCATAGTGGGTTAATGCTTGTGTTGCCTGTACGTCTGGATAAGGTGCTGGTCCTTGTTTACCAAATACCTATCAAAGCATTAAAAATAACATATGTCAGCTGGTCTTCCGCTCAAATAAATGTCAAAGTTTTAATTCAACTTACTGGAAAACCAGATGCAGGATCAGTAACATCAGCCCAAAAGCCTACTGACCCAAGCCGTTCAACAAGATATTTTCCCCACTCGATAAACTTGAGAGGTATACAAAATAAGATATTCATATACAGATTAGATTAATTTTTGCTTTAATCTATTTTATTTTTTTTGCTAGACTAGTTTATGTAGTCTGTTCCTGATATTATTATTGATTAAAATATTTATTACCAATTCAAGTTTATCGTCTCTTTCTTTATTAACCTCTGGTGTGGCACCAACCAAATCATTGACACATTGTTGAATAACAGGACAGACGAGAAAATCTTTACGTTCTTGTAAGTTAAGATGGGGAAAAACTGATTCGACTTCTTTTATGAATCGAGTCGATGGAGAATAAGCAGAATACTCGAACACGGAGCCTTTAAATTGAAAACGAGTGGGTTCAATAACGCAATCACTCTTTGTAGTAGGCTTCGTACTAGTTAAGATTTTGCTCGATTGACATGAATCAGCAACAGAAGTTGGCATTATTAATAATAAAAGCTTAAAAAAAAGAACAAAAGAAAATGAAAAGAGATATGAACTCCTTTTGAAATTATATTCTCTATACTTATAAAAACAGCTTAACTTTTTTTTTTGCATTACCGCCCCCACCACCAAGACAACAAATAGTAAATCACATATTTCAATGGAAAACATATACACACAAAGAAGCACAAATTTAATGTTTGGACTATGAAAAAAACCAAGGATGAAAAAGTTGTTGATCATCTTTTTTTTTATTACTACATTTAAGCAGAGGAAGACTTTTGCATGGATGAAGTGCGACGTCTTTCAATCTTACGGTCCTTAGCTTCCTTGACACGCTTAGCCAAAAGTTGCTTGTATTCAGCTTCGGCTTCAGTCTTACGTTCAAGACGCTTACGCTTCTCCAATTTCTTCTTGCGTTGGCGACGAAGAGTAACGGGAGTAACCAAACGTTGAATCTTGGGGGCCTTGGTGTAAGGCTTCTTTTCAGGGTTCGAAGGTTGGATGGTACGACGAATGACGTATTGGCGGACATCATCTTCCTTGGTCAAGTTGAAGAACTTGCGGATGTTGTTGGCACGCTTGGGACCAAGACGCTTGGGGACAGTGGTGTCGGTCAAGCCGGGGATATCTTGTTCACCTTGCTTGATAACAACCAAGTTCATGACAGCCAAGTCGGATTGAACAATACAACCACGAACAGACTTACGCTTACGTTCACCAGTACGGCGAGGACGATAGCAAGAGTGACCCTTGCTCAACAACAAGCGAACACGGTGGGGCAAAAGGACACCTTGCTTCATGGGGAAACCTTGCTTGTCGTTACCACCAGAGATACGGAAAACGTAACCCTTGAATTCATCACCGAGCGAATCACCGGGAACTTCTTGGGCCATACGCTTATCGTAGAAACCACGCCTATATTATTATTTTTAAATTATTCTTCTGTCAGCATATATATTCCCATTATAACCTTCTTTCTCTATTATTCTATGTAATTTCCCTTATTAAAAAAAAAAGAAAAACTCACAAGCGACGTTCGTCGTCGATTTCAATCAACTTCTGACAGCCAGTGGCTGGGTTGGCAATGTTCAACTAGTTAATAATTAAAGTAAGTCAACTGTTAGTTTCTTTTTGAGTCCATTAAGAATTTTAAGGAAATCGCGGGGTGTAGTAAATAATGTAATTGGAATAATGTAATTGGAATGAGCATCATGTTGGAATCAAGAAGTGTCGCGTCCGAAAAAATAAAATAAAAAAATCCGTCTCTTTCGTTCGTTCATCCATCCATCCCAAAGATTCATCCATCCATCCGTACGCAATATCCTTGTTCCAACGACGATGCTGATCCATTTTGCTATGTGCTATATACCTTCATAGTGCCAAAAGAAAAGAAAGTTCACTGTTGGCAGGCTCAGTAGCCAGATGTATGCGGCGATTGAACATGTTACCAGCCATGTTTTTTTGGCGCGCAGGGCATTAATTAATAAATTACATTAGGGTTCCTGGATAATAAGTTTATTTATATTTTTGATTTCCTACTTGATATAATAGTAGTTTTTCACAAATCAGATTATTTCAAACAGTTATATATATGACAACAGCAATGTTAAATAAAATCAATGAATGACTAAACAATGACATTTTTATTTACATAAAAGAAGAGATAGAACGAAGGAAAAGAGGAGGAGTTGTTATTGATATTATTTGAAAGAAAAAAAGAGATTAAGTGGAGATGTGTGTGTGTGTGTTTATAAGGGTATAAATTATGCGTTTTTTTAATAAAAGACTTATTCTAATTTATCAAGATGATCAAGTCGTGTAAGTACAATATTTTTACTTGTTTCTTCAATTTCACCAGCCAAAAATACTTCATCCAAGATAGCATAAACCTATACCAAACAGTTCATCTTAGTTCTTCGATTCTTTTGTTCTATCCCCAATAATTATGTCGTATCTTACCTTGTAAAAGTTAAATACTAAATCTAATTCACAGACGTTACCAAAGAAAGCATCCAACACTTCGACAAAAAAGTGAATTGCTTCTAAATAAGCAAGCTCATTGTCGTTAGCGTCAACACATACACAAAAGAAAAGACCTGCGTAACGGCGATATACAATCTTGTAATTACGGAACTATATATGAATATATACATTTATACAAGGTTGCCATTGAAATAACAAACATAGTGAAACGATGAGTAAAAAAGGAATGAGAAAAGAAAATAGAGTTTCTCCATTGTGCATGCAATAAGATATTCATGTGTATTGCTTCTCCGTTTTACCTCAACAAAATTACTTTGATGTTTTTGGTCTCTTGGTGCAATCAATCGATGCACCTCTCCTTTAAGTTTAATCTTT
This sequence comes from Circinella umbellata, assembly GCA_025093555.1. NCBI lineage: Eukaryota > Fungi > Mucoromycota > Mucoromycetes > Mucorales > Lichtheimiaceae > Circinella > Circinella umbellata. The sequence continues at coordinate 164,425 of JAIWNF010000056.1, forward strand.
TCATCATCTTCGTAAGGGACATACCACTTGGCTAATCTCGTTTTGCCCTGACGATTTTGTACTAAAATAAATCGGATCTAGAAGAAAGGAAAGAAACGATGATAGTTAATATACGCAATTTTTGTAAAAAGGCATCTCATGTGTTTTGAATAATAAAATGACTTTATCAATATTTTTATATGCTAACCATAATGTCACTAAGTGTTGGGCTTTATAAAGTAGAACGAAGGAAGGGAATATAAAAAAAACCAAGCAAAAACGGTTGACTCGTGCTATTTACTAAAAAAAGAGAACGAAACATCGGGATTAGCCTATCGGTTTCGAATTTATTAATTATTCTTGCTCTGCTTGAATAATAATGAGTTTATATCCAATTTTTTACTTTCATCTGTATATGACTAGCTCTTCATGAGATATGTGTTTGACGATACATAATCATGAAAATGTAATAATATAAATTTACATAAATTGACATCTCCTGGTGAGAAAACAGCGACAGGGGATAACACGGTATCCAAGAAACATATTAATATTATTATTATTATAGGTTTCACAAAACAACACCTTGCATATAACAATAAAAATACTCTCGCATGAACCTTCCTGGTTATAGAATATTGATAGTGAATATTATGAGCTCCATAATTACTAAAGAATATAAATAACTATACCATTTGCAATGTCTAGAAAAGACTAAATAAGCACTTGAAAATAAGCAAACACGTTTTTCTCTTATTAGCTATTCAGTAGAATACAGGGATTGAGAAGGATATAGAAATTATACAGAATATGAGTAGAATGTGAATAAAAAAAAGAACAAAAAAAAAAGAGAAACTTTATGAAAATTTGTAATAATAATAGAATTTTCAAGCAAAGAGATAATAATTGAAGAACGTACATCCAATTTTCAATATCGATCATCTCAACACCATCAACATCATTATATGTTTTCCGGCCAAATTCATTTCACTATGTACCGACGTCATATCAAACTACCAAGCTGCAATTAAATTCATATGTTCCGAGTAGTACGTAATAATGCAATTGTTAAAGTTGCGAGTGACAACTTACTCATTCGCAAAGCATGAATAATAAAAAGGGTCCCTCGCTGACTGTAAATCTATTCACATCATCTGTTTCAAATTCTGTTTGCTAAGCAGCCCAATAGTCGTTCTAGATAGACCTTGTACATATTCCAGAAAGCTGCTCTGATTAAACATCCAATTTCATAATATCCATCAATGTAGTTAATGATAATGTGCTAATTGACACCATTATCACTAGCAATATAGATAGCGAGTAATGCGAGGAGGGTGTATCCATAGAAAGCGTTAGATTAATTGGAATATATTTGTACGGTCTTAATAAACACAATTCAATCAGCATATTTTTGAAACGTTTGATGCCACAATAATATTAGACTGAATGGCAGTAATAACAGAAATTTTTTAATAATTTTTCTTCAAAATCATAAGCAAACCCTTTGACAATAGAAATTTAAAATAGTACATCTCTGTTGATAAGAACAATACTGTTAATGACTGTGAGTTTGAATAGAGTGGTATGGTTTTATTACTGCGTATTGTTATTACGTTGATTATATTATATATTTTAGAAGCACATATAAATTGAAAAGTCGCTTCACATTAACTTTTAACTGAAAAGAACCACATCAAGTGAAACAAATTAGGCATTGGTATTATCTTCCTATAAAAAAAAACTTGTTCTAAAAAAAGAAGAATATCTTTTACTTTCATCAATTTTTTCTATTTACAGCTAATTTCTCTTTCTTTATAATGTTATTATGACTAATGTATAATAAACCTTTTTGGTGATGGGAAGAAATTGGTCTTTCGAAAATGGTATGTATGCGTATACTCTATAGTTTGTTTTATCGAGTCACAAGCTGTGTAATATACGTGACCTGACCACACCATACTAAACTCGAACAACACATAAGCAATGGAAATAGTATAGTAAACGGTAGATTATTTTTCGTTATTGTATATGATGCATAGGTACTGTTTTTTGTTGTTAGAAAATATTATAAAAGCTTAATAACGCATTCTATAAACTTAATAATAGATTGAAAGAAAAAGAGACTAAATGAACATTGACTCCATTGTAAAATGGAAAATATCTGCTCCAGTCTAATACGAAGAAAAAAAAAGCTAATTTTGTACACAGCCATCAAAACGAAGGTTGATGGGTGTAAATTAAGTTCCACAAAATGATCGGATAAGTAGTACTACGTAGACAACGTGTCATGAATAAGTTTGTTTAACATGTCTCTGATAGACGACAAAATAACAACCATATCGTTTCTCTAACAATCAAACAAGTGAAATTGACTGCTATAATTGGACTCTTTGAATTGTACACAGTAGTATATAGCACATGAATATCTTTCTATTATACCACAAGAAGACAAAAGACTTATAAAAATAGTTTTTAATAAAAAAATATACAAATGTTAAATAATCCTTATTCATATTATTTTTACATATATATGGTAAGAGTTAAAAGAGGTTACAAATATTTGACGTGTGAGACATTTATAAAAGGGGTATATATAATACAGCTATTTTTATGTTATTAAGAATAGTATACTATTACTTTTACCATCGCTAATACTGCAGATTGTCAGTCGCAGTATAGACAATAATAATAAGTATTATAATAACAAAAGGAAGAATGGGGAAGATGAAAGTAATGTAAGTGACCAAAAATTAATCATGCTGTTGCTGTTTAAGAACGTTTTTCAACAGCAACTTTCATACCATATTTCATTGGTAGTGTTAATGAGACTTGGTAAGTGACGTTTTGATGAGGAGTCAAAGAAAATTTGTAACGTTTAACAAGGAAAGAGATAGCTACAAGAGCTTCCAAAGTAGCAAGATGTTGACCTAAGCATACACGTGGACCAGCATGGAAAGCAGGCCATTGGCCTTGCGATTCACGACGTAATTCACCATCCTGTCCAATCCATCTTTCAGGAACGAACTCACGGGCATTTTCACCCCAAACCTTTTGCGCGCGACCTTGTGCAAATGGTGACCTATAAAAAAGAATTGAGTGGGATACAATAATAAGTATATATAACATGGCATTATTAATAAATCATAGTATACTAATAATAATTATAAACATACCAAAGTATATAATCCCCTTTCTGGATATGTGTGCCTGGTAATTATTTAAAAATAATAATACTATTATTAGCATGTATAATAAATAGCTTATATACTTAAGAGCTACAAAAGAGAAAAGAAAAACTTACCATCAGGCCAAATATCATCATTAAGAGCATACTTCATATTAAGTGGTACAGATGGGTAAAGCCTGAGTGTCTCGTAGAAACTGGTGATAATAAAAAATTATAATTGTGTTATTATCAAGTTAAAGTTTTAAAAGTATGAATATTATATACATACACTGCATGAGCATATTTCATGGTCTTGATAACTTCAAAAAGGGCAACAGGATCATCCAAAAGTTCATCAGTGATGTTTTCAGAAATTTCTTTGTACAATAAGCGTTCAATACGTGGGTGAGTGCAGAGCATAAAAAAACACCAGGATAAGGCTTGAGCAGTGGTATCACGACCAGCAATAATAAAGTTAAGTACGATATCTCGAAGCTATTTAGTTGTCAAAAAGTATCTTAGTAACAAATAGATTGATTATGTATTGATATAATAATGAGAGACGCGTGGTACTTTTTTTTTACCTCATCATTGCTTAATGGTTGACCATCTTTATTCTTTGCGGTCATGAAACGTGACAAAAGGTCGTGAAACTCTTGACCGCTAGCAATCTCTTTACGTCGTTTTTCGGTAACATCACGAGCAAAGTCATCAACGACTTTAAGATTTTCTTTCATAGATCGACTGTTAGGGTAAACCAACTTCATAACGGTTTCACTGACAACGTGAGCAGGGTTAATAAAACGCATGAAAGTATCTTTTTGAGCATCATCGAAGGCTTCTGCAAATGGCACTTTTCCTTTGGTGCCCATTGCGTTAAGATGAACACCAAAACCAAGTCTGTATAATAAAAGTAAAACTTAGTTACAGAACGTCATAACATCAAATAAAAGTAATAAATGTTCACATACAAGACAAATGAATCCAAAGTGAATTTGTACATAAGATCATGGAAATCAAGCACTTGACACTCATCGGCTGCAACATCAAGGATATTCTTCGACATGTATTTCATTTCATCTACAAAGACACTATTATTATAAAATTTTGTGAAACCTGTCAGTTATCATCACCAAAAAATTAAGAATTTCTTGGCTGCGGTCTTCAAAGTAGACTACAACCCTTTTTTTTTTTTTGTACATACGATGTAAAATGGTTTTGGAAATTCTTAACATTAAATACCAGACTTGCTGTTTTTCGTTGATATCTATGAGAGTCAAAGTAATATTGTTATTTATGAGTAGCATTTAATAAAAATTAAAAAAATGAATCAGTTGAGAAATGAATGATATATCATACCTCCATTCTTCACCGTTTGCATTAAAGATACCATCACCAAAAAGATCGCCAAGAGCAGCATGAAATTCAGGACCCTTGATATAATTTTCAAAATTATCTATTATAATAAGGCATTTACATATCAAAGAAGAAATATTGCTATTAGTAAAAAAAAAAGATATGTTTATCAATTAAGATTTAAAAATTACTGGGAGAATACGAAATAACATACTCTTGAGAACATGTTCGACGTTTTTGGGATTAATTGTAGCAATATACGCGGGAACAATAAAGACACTCAATTTACTAAGTTATAATAAAAAAGAAATATTAACATCGGTTATTCCAGCTGATGTGAATAAATGAAATCAATCAAATGATCTCATTTTTCACTAATGAAAAAAGAAAACCTTTTTTCTTCTCTAAACATTAAATATTAACTTTACGTACGCAGTTAATTGATCCATTCGAGTAAACACTTCATGACCAAACTCATGAAAATAAGGAACCCATTTTAAAATATCAGGAATATTTCCAAGAACAGGCCATCCAGGTTCTTGAGCAATACCAGGTCTTTTTTCATCAAATGCAGCTCTATCTCTATAAATAAGACCAAGAGCAGCAAGAGCAGCAAGCATTCCTTGCCCCCAATATTGAGGAGCTTGATTAACAATTGAACGGGCTGTTTCCATTATTAAATATAAAAGAAAATATGATTGAAAAATGTAAGATATTAAAAAGAGAAAGAGAATGAAATTTCTTTGTTTTCCAAAAGTTAAATAAAAATCATTGGGGTGTAACTTTATATATAAATTTCAAGAATAAAATCTGAAGTGTGACACACACTTGGTTTTACAATTATGATCGCATTTTTTGTAACAGTAAACTTAAAAAACTAAAAAAGAAAACTTTCTAGTATTGTTGCGTCTATAATAATAAAAAAACGCCTACTTTTTTACTTTTTTTTCCCCAGCTCTTTTCACATGAAATAAATAAACAATATCTTTACACACGATACATTATAATTCAAAAAAGAAAAAAGTCCATTCAGGTAGTACTAAGTAGATCGAAATAAGGTAATAGTTTCTTAGATCATGTACTTTTCGGATTTTGCCCCACATTTTAACCCGACCTACAACCCCACTCGCATATGATTTGTACTTTTTTTTCTACCTCTAATAAAAAAAAAAGACCCCGATGATTTTTTCTTTCCATTGTTTAATAGAAAGGATTAGGATCACTCAACCTCTATCGTTTTTTTAAACAATATTGAAAGTTGGATTAGAGATATACTCGTCATCCTTTTTCTCTCTTGATATATTAAAATCATACGTTTGACAGCTTTTTGATAATAATAAAAAGAATGGGGTATTAATGAAAATTGGGGAAAAAACAAAATAATAAAATGCAAACTAACGTAACACGATAAAACGTATTCACATCCCATCTGGTCATTGTTTTTTCATTTGTTTCGCTTGTTTTTACTACGTATTTAGTAAAGATATAACATTTCTATTCTTTTGCTTTCCCAGTGTTCTGAGTTCCGGTGACAGAATCACCAGATGGTTTTGGCTTATTATTATTATTTTCTCCACCCCACCACAAAGATAGTATACCCACCAGCACACTTTTTTTTTTTTTTTTGAAAATCAACTCTATATAAAACTTGTGGAACTTTAAGAATAAAAAATAAAATTAAATAAATCTTTAAAAATAACGATAATAATTAAAAAAAAACATGCAATTGGGGAGTGGGGTAAAAAGAATAAATAGGCCAAAACGTTTAAACCAATTTTTTTTTCATATACAACAACAGTTAGCACATATGGCAAGAAAATAAATAATAATTAAAAAAGAAAAAAGAGTGTAAAAACAACTATAAATATATATATAAAGAGTAAATGAACGTGAAAAATAAAGAAAATAAAGACAAATAAAAAGGCATACATACAAGGCAAGCTAAGGATTAAATTAAAAAGAGAAGAGTATATATATATATATATATATATAAGTATGTGTTTGTGTTTGTGTGTCCGTGTTATATATAAGAGACCAAATGAATAAAGAAAATAAAAAAAATAAAACATAAATAACAAATGGGGTTGGGGTTGGGTAAAGAAGTATAAAGAAAGATGGGGTAAAATAAGGGGCATAATAAAAATATGATACGTGTGTATGGTGGATATCTTTTTTTTATCGTTTTTAATTTTGTTTTGTTTTCATTATTTTTGTTGCTGTTGAAGTAAAAGACGAACAGTTCCATCTGATTTAATATCCCATTCTACTGCAACAATTGTATCGTTTGGAAAACTGCTGGCAAGTACTTCATCATCTACTTGAATAAGTGTTCCATCATTACCATTCACTCTAGAAGACGCTGCTTTTGTGGTTGATGCTGAGGTATTACTACGTTGGTGATGGTGATGAGAATGATGATTTGAACTACTGTTATTACTATTCCAACTAACATTTTTTGGTTGGCGCCATAATACTTCTGATACTTGACTATAATGCAAAGATAATACAGGACAAAGCTTTGCAATTAACTCTTGTACAACGACCTTTTCAAGTACAATATACTGAAGTTTCTTTTTATCTGTACGGGATCGTGCTGTTGCTGTAGGTGAAGGTGGTGAATGGAAACGTTGATGTTGAGTAGTCTTGACATTAACATAAAGAGAAAGACCTAAAAATTTTGTTAGTTATATTTATGTTATTACTGCTAAAAAAAATGTTCGAATGATAAAAAAAATCTACCTGTTGTGGTGTTTGTGGATGTAGGTGTAAGCTGAGTAGAAGTTTCTGAAAGTGAGAGAGAAGATACTGGTACAGTAGCAGATAAATCAAATACTCTTCTCGAATGATAATCATCGATCTCAGAATATGAACGTTTATGCTGAAGAGATGATGACTGTTGTTGGTGGTCATCATATGTTTGAGTCAATGCACCGGATGTTTGCTGTTGCTGCTGTTCTCTTCGTCTATTAGTAATAGGAGATGGTGTCATGCTACTGATATCACTGCCTGTTGCCTTCATTTGTTGTTGGAATAATTGTACTTGACCAGATTGTGGCTGTGAATCATCTACTGTTGTTGAAAACAGAGCATCTGATGCTTGCGGTGTAGTTGGAACTTCACTAAACACACTATATGGTTTTGGTTGGTTATACATAAGCCAGAATGGATGTTGGCGAGGATTCCCTTCAGCTATAGAATAGTAATAAAAATATATAATTATGAACAAATTAAATTGCTACTTGTCGTTCAGCAAGGTTTTTTCTTTCTTTTATTTATAACTAATCCAAAAATATATAAATACCATAGACTCGCTCTAGGTGTTTTCCAATCTGTTTGGCATCATCCTTGTTTTTTCTTTCAGCGCCCTAATAAAACATTTAATAATGCAAGAGGAATTAAGAAAATAGTTTTTTAATTTTAGAAAAAAAACCCAGCTTTGATGGGAATTTTGAACTCCTTTTTCTTACGAAAAAGAAGCCATTACCTTATCTCTAAAAAGCTTAATTTTACAGTAACACTGTTCAGCGTATTCGTTGTTATAGCTGTTGCTATCGGCCGAGGAAGATGATGACAATGGAAATGTATTATTATTTGCTAATAGTTGCTGCGATGTGGTTGAGGACGCTGTCATCGGTATCATTGTTTCCATTTGTGCACGAAGTGGTATACCTTTGACACCTTTGATACGTGAGAAATCAGTTGAAAGGCAATTAAACCGAACAAATATTTTGGCACCATAACGACCATTCCAATCAAAAGTGATACGATCAAAACTCGTAAACTTTATATTATGAACTCCCACTGATTGTTCTTGGTCTAGTAAATTGTACAAAAAAAAATTATATTAAAATTTAAATCAACGAAAAAAAACGACACCACAATAGCAATTGGTTGAGAGTGGGAGCACTTACCAAGGGTTACGGCACGAGCATCTGGAGGATTCTTTTGTTGGCCAAGCCAAAATTTCCAATAGTTAAGCGCGACTTTACGATGAGATGGTTCATGAAACATGATTATAAATGTGCTGGTAATGTTAATATCATGTTCGTACGTATCTTGCAAATGAATAGCATAAGACTGACCACGATTGAGATACGTGGTGGGAGAGCCTTCACTGATCTGTGTCGCAGCTGTTGATGCTTAGGTAATAAAATATTTGTATGTGTTAATTTAGTAGCTTCAGTTAAAAAGATATAAAGCCATTACTTTCTATCAATGACTTTTTCAAGTTCTATAATTATTAACTACCTTGCAAAATGATATTAAAGCGTAACAATGGTCTATATAAAATCATCGATGAAATATATACAAAGTCGGTTTAGGTTAATAATTTCTTCCCAATTGGTTTATAGTAAAAATAAAAAGAAAGGTAAAAATCACTTGGTGCAACACTCGATCTTTTGTGTAACCTCTTCTGCACCTATCCTTTGTTCCCAAAACTTCACTGCTATTTACAGAGAGATTCATTGTCATTTCTTTCATCTCTCCTTCTCTTCTCTCCTTCATTCCTTTTCTTCCCCCATTTATTAGTTCTCGCTTTCTCCTTTAGCTCCGGTACTAGGGCATTCTTTTTTTTTCTTGTTGTCTCATTTCTTAAATACCCCTAAGTTTTTTCCCCGTCCATTTCTCCGTAAAAAAAACAGATATACAAATGAAATAAAACACTCCCTTCTATAAAAAAAATGTAGAAAGTGATTATGTGTAATGAAAAAAAACGTACATATTTGCATTTCGCTGATCTATTATAGGCTGACCGGCTGAGGAAGACGAAGATGCAGATCCCGGAAAGGAGCAAGGCGAGGGTGTCCCCGTGGCAGATGATGTTGGTGTCACCATGGTGCTTGTAGAACCTGATGTTGCTACGTGGTGCTGCTGTTGTTGAGATGAATGCTGCGCGTGAATATTATCTAAAGAGGGTTGTGAAGGAATATTTGAATAAAAATTACCAGGCATGGGTGTTGTAGCAACATTGGCTACTACTTCTGATGATGCCACTGTTGTTGCTAGAGAAGTATTGATTGCAGTATTATTAGTATAATTAGAATTATGACTATTAGCTATTATGGTTTCATGTTGATTGTTATCAACAATAGTACTAGTAGACGTAGTAGATGTAGTATTTCCGTCAGGCACAGGAGTGATTGCCAGAGCGGATGAACAGCGACGTTTGATATGATGCTGAGGCCGTCCAAATGATGCCATGCCACTGTGACCATTATTGCTATTACTATTACTATTGTTATGATTACAACTACTAGTAGCAAATGAGTTGAGGGGTGGTGAAAAATCGGATGACGGGCTAGACTGAATGGCTGACGAAGGAGAATAATATGTGTAATGTGCTACAAAGCTGTCATCGGGATAGCCTCCGCTATTACCGCTGTTACCGCTGTTGACGTCGTTCATTATCATCATATTTACCATCGGATCTTGTCCCGGTCGGCTGTCATTCCATGACATCCCCGATTGTTGAGCGTGATGATGTTGTTGTTGTTGTTCCTGCTGCTGCTGCTGTTGTTGTTGTTTGTTATTATTACTATCGAGAATTATCTCATTTTTTACTATTTTATCATTAATGTCTGCTGGAGGTTTAAAATAATCAGTAGATGAAGATGTAGTTGCTATAGCTGAACCGCCTATCATGGGTGGTACATAGGATGGACGTAATCCGATAGTTGAAACGTTAGTTTGCTGTTGGTCTTGTGGCTGGTATGTATGATGAATATGATGAATATGATGTGGTGAATGATTATATGGTTGCTGTTGGTGTTGATGATGAGTTGCTGTTGTTGGTGTCATTAATGGTGGTGAGTAATGTTGTGGTATAAAATTGTTGAATGATGGTACGTAATTGCTATTTGGATTTGACGTGTTTGAGACATTATTACTGCTGTTATTTATCATTCCAGGTGAAGTGAACGCGTCATAACCTGTCGCGGTATATCCGTTAGACTTAAAATCCATAATGCTAAACAATAATAATATTTCAAAGTTAATAACACACGAAATCATTATCATCACCACTGTTGTTTATTTATCGTCATGACTTTCAACTCACCCTTCTTCGCGCGTAAAGATAAGCGGTGAATTACTTGGAGTTTCGTAGGTTCTATGGTAACCAGTAATTATCATGCGAATAAAAAAATAAATAAAACGTGCTGAAAATTCAAAAAGCAGTAAGAAAATCAAAGAAGAAAAAAACTATTAGCTTCTTGTCCCTGTCTTCCGAAGCAATATTCTTGTATTGCTTTTTTTTTTTTTTGTTTTTATAAATCTTTATCCCAGCCATAACCTGTCATACCGGGCGGATAATAAAATATTACCTCAGATGTTTACTGTGTTAAACTTGTGGTGCTGTTGTTGGGGGAGGGGAAGAGAATCAAAAAGTTTACAGTTCGACAACTTATTCTCTTTTTTTTAGGTTTTCTGTTTTTGTGTCGACCAGTAAACGATACTATCCAAAGAGAAGAGAAGAAAATGAAAACGAAGAATAAAAAGTAAAAGTAAAAATGATAAAAACAATAATAAAATGTGAACGGGATTCTGTTTATATTGGGTACTGTTGTTATATATGGTTTGGCTGGCTTTTTTTAGTCTTTTGTTAGTATTATTTTTTGATGTGTGTGTATGTGTGTAATGATAATAAATAATGATGGTGATAGTATGGGGGGTTGGAGGAGATGAAAAAAAAAAAAGAGAGAGAAAAAAAGACTGACAAACTCCCACGTAGAAATAAAAATAAAAGAATAATATTATGTATGTATGTATATATATATATATATATATATAATATGTATTATATACAAATAATAATAATAATAAAAAAAGAGAGAGAGAGAGAGAGAGAGAAAGAGAAAGAGAGAGAGAAGAAGAAGAAGAAAAAGATTTGATTATTATAAAATTGAAAAAGGAAATATATATATATATATATATTAAACGAGCTGCACTAATAATGAAGAGAGAAAGAAAAGAGAAATAAAACAAAGGGGAAAAAACGAATAAGGATAATAAAATAGATTGTATATGTATACATTCTTTTATATTTATATTTAATGAATGTACAGAAACAAAGTAATAATAATAAAAAACAGGAAGCAAGGTAATATTACAGTGAAAACATGTAAATAATAATAATCGGGAGTACAATAAGGGTAAAGAATAATAAAATCGTGAATAGACTAGGCCAACATAATAAAGTACTTATAAACTCTCGTTCCTTCTTTTTTTTTTACGTATACATATTATTGTCGCATCTTAATAAGAAAAACACATGCACACCTATTCTTCTACAGGAACCTTTTGACGCGTTTAACTTTCATTTCAAATCTTCCAGTTCTTTTTTTTTTTGTAAAAAAAAAAAAAGAAACTAATAGTCCCCCTTTCTTCTCTTATCACTCCATATATTATTTCTTGAAATAGCATTTCCGTTGTAGTGAAAGTTCACTCTAGATATACTGTATATTGTTAGTAGTAATAAATACATAACCAAGAAATCATTAACTCTTAACATTATCATTGACACTTAGTATATAAAATTAATACTAATATTAATATTAAAAATAAATTATGCGTAATAAAATATAGTAGTATATAACATAATGTCAAATAAATTTACCAAATAAAAATATACATATAATATTCTATTTAATACTATCCTACATGTCAGTAACTGCAAAAAGGAGCTTGAGGAAAGGGATAGTAAAGTAGATGGAATAATAGGGAGATTTAGTGGACATTAATGACACAGTCAATAGAAACCATATTTTCTGACTCACAGAAACTGTCAATAAATTACATTTAACAAGAAGTACTTAAACCTATTCTAAATACGGTGGCCAAGTTTATTTCTTTCGTATGCATAGCAACTACTCAATATATCAATAGAAATTGAGTATGTGAAAGCCCAGTCCTTGTATAGAGATTTTACATAACATATTAAAATTATTAACCCTTATTAACATATAAGGATGTATAATAATAGGTAACACATGAATTAAGTCTTTAATGGTAAAAAAGATGCGGAGAATAATGTTGCTGTCGCTCGTTGTTTTGTGGTAACAGAACGGAAGAGTGATGGAAAAAGAAAGTCAAACATTAAGGAGTGGGGGTGAAGGAGGGGCGCCACGAATTCTCTTATTTATAACGCCTTGTTTTATTTCGATCTCTCTTTCTTTTAAACCTCATCCGATTAAACAATGATATAAAAAGATGCTATGTGAAAGAAAAGGAGGACGATCTCAAAGGAAAAAAAAAAAAGGAGTAAATAGTGACCCACCCTCAGGTTTTAATGAGTAAAAAGAAAAGCTCGAAGAAGTTAACAGAAGAAAAAAAAGAATGGATCATTTACACTGGTTTACACATGGAATTGGGAAAAATATAATAGTAATACTCGATTATTTACGCTAAAACAAGTTTTTTATGCACTATCGGATTATTGCAGCCGTATTACAATTATAGAAATCAATGATTTTTGGAAATTCATATGCTGAGATAATATCCGGGGCAAACAAAACAAAACAAAAAAAGGTTCAATTGATGCATAAACATGTGCCTAACCTGATTGAGTTATAACATCGCCGTGCGCAAAGTAAGAAGACTAAGAAAGGTAATTGCTTAAAACGCCTTGTGTTCCCCATAAAATTCCACATCATCACTTTATTTTTTGAAAAAAAAAGTAGCCCTTGAGGATGTCTCCTTATATTTATTGTCAGCTCAAATCTCAACTTTCAATTGACAAAGCATTACTACACTCTTTTTATAGATTATAATGCTAATATGTTAATGTATACTAAGGAGTCAATATAATTCTTTTTTTTAACTTGTGTTTCTTACGAAGAATAATAGGCTCAAAAAAGATTTTCCTCTTCTTTATTTTCCATTTCTATTTTGTTATTCGTTTATTACAAGACATGATTAAGAAGAAGATAGCATTACCTGTCAAAATAACCTGTCATTGACGCTAGCTTATAATAATAGCAACTATTTGGGATTTACTTGAGTGCTGCACGGATCCTTTGGTAGATCCTTAACATCTCCTCCCCCTTCCACTCTACATAATGTAGGTGCATAAACACAGACATTAGCAAGTTTTCACGGAGGAGGGGATGTTAAAGTCAGAAAGAAGAGATAATTTGATAATATATTGTAGAATTATTAATAGAAATCCTTGATGTGCACTGGCCTCCTTGCTAAAAAAAACTGTTGTCAAGTCCAATTTTTTATCATAAAAAAAATGCTTATACAGTTCGATCCATCGGTACTTACTTTTACTTTTACTCATCGTTCTTCTTTGACCCCCCCATATATCTACTCCACGAGGTGACAACAACAGCATAGTAAAGTAATATGGGACAAGTTCGTTCGAAACTTAAAAAATAATTATTCAATAAGAATGACTTGTTTTGTTTATTTTTCCTGCGAGGCTTTGCGATCTGTACGACCATGAATAGAAAAAAATAAGCTTGTTGGTGTACTAATATATTAGTTACTAAGGTACGATAGAAAGTATGTAGTTTGTGATAAAGAAAAAAAAATTCTAACCTCCTGCATTAAAGTCAGACCCCTTGCATCAGAACTTGGCCTTATCATTTACATGCCTCAAAAAATAAAAATAATTATCATTCATTCTTCTCCTTTAATTTTAAGTCTGTTTTTTTTAAAAGAAAAAGAAAGAGAAAAAACTTAAGACAAGTAGTAGTAGTATACTGGTTAGTCACTATGACAAAATAATTGCTCATGTTTTAAGATATAAAAGAAAGAACAATAGAAACTTCCTTATACTGTTATAACAGGTAATGAAAAGTAGTAGTAATATCGCGCAACCTTCTTCCAGTACCTCTTTTTTTCAAAGTACTTTACAAGAAAAAAAAAACTTGTTACAATTCATAATTGCTTTTTGAAGTTAGTGTACAATAATATTTTCTTGATATTTTTAGTAATAGATACGCAGCAGCATAAGCACGTTTGATATATAATATATATAAACAAACTCTTTGTAGAGTTTATTTTATGAGATTATACATTACACTATATATAATGATAGTTAAAATTAATTATATTCTATGCAATATGATGTCGTAGCAAGTAGATAATGTTTCTTTTATTTAATAATAAAGCATAACTTGTTTACATAAATTTGATATCGTATTATAATTATCAAGTTCGAAACCATCTGCCCACGAGTTCAAACTCTTCTAGCCAACCAATACCCCCTTTCTTACCATTCATTTATTTTTTATATGTAGTTAATGTATCGGTATAATTCTAAAACCATTATTGCCTTTTTCAATCGGAAGGTACATAACCACATGTTTACAATCGAACATCTTGGTCACATATGTAGTTTCCCACGATGATACGGAACAATAATATCTCGGCTGTATTATTTACTAGCACTAGAATAAAACAAATACGGAGTATCATGATTTTGAATGACAATTTCAAAGATAACAATAACATTAAAGTAGTCTTATATAGAAAGAACCTGGCTGTTATTGTGTCTAGACCGTCACACTAATGTTATTAGTTTTTTGAAGTGATGCTTTAGTACAGAACATCAAACGCCATCATGCATAGCGATACACGATCATCGTTTCTTTTACTTGTTTCACACCAAATACGTGCCTGTGACACTGTTAATGGATTTGACAAAAAAAATATGATTATGTTGTTCCTAGCTATCGGTATACATAGTCATTTATTATTAATTAAATAAAAAACAAGTATTATCACAAACGTGTCAACAACTTGTTTCCGTTGCACTAACACTAGCTATATTACTTTGTTGCTATGGTGCTATGGTGCTATACTATAATAACCTGCTATGACACTATATTCTTGTATCCTACAGTGGTCCGACAGCAATGATACAATTTTTTGTTGATCTAAATGTCATTATAATGATATATTAAAGTTTATTAATTTTGTTTGCTTTGGGTACAATATGTATTAACTCTATTTTTTTTTTTTTTTTAAAAAAAAAAAGAAGATTTATTAAGACTAACAAAACAACTTTACGAAACCTCCTATAAATGTGAATCCAGTAGTCTGGTAACAACGTTGTGATATACCACATAAAACAGCAATAATAAACATCCAGTGCACTACGTAATATATTCATCTTAATAGGAGTGTTGATTTTTTTTTCTTTTTCTCTTTTCTTTTTAGTGTCAGCTTATATTTTATTGACCACTTTGTAAACTTTATACAGGTGTTGTCTGCTGTGTAATGGTTCTCCTTTTGTGAAACTGGTATTATTGTTATTACCCGCCACACTTTACAGTGGATCTTTTTGGTAGATCATTAAATTTTATTTATGAGGATCATCTTTTTACTAAGTAGAAGATAACAAGCATCCGAATAACTTATTATCTGTTTTGCATATAGAATCGATAGTACTTTTCTTTAGGTCAAATTCTTGTATTTATTAAATGGAAGACTGGATTCACCGATGTCTATGAACATATGGCTCCTTCCTTGCACCGGTACATTACGAAAAAAATCATATCTTCATATAAAAATAGAGAAGAGGAGGAACTATCTAAAACAAAATTTAGGCGAAAAGAAGATTATTGGAGAGACAGGGAGTATAAAAAACAGAAGAAAACATTCCAGGCGCTTGTTTGCTATTGTGTGTGGGAGGTAGATGAGAAGTCAATACGTAGCAGTATCTGGATCTGGCTCACTGCCATCAAATTCTTCGTTAGAAAGTCTCGACAGGTCCATTTCACGGAGAACACGGATAGGCATTGTCCAGACTTTGTGTCATTTATTGAGTTATAAATTAGCTTCTGAGCATGGGATATAGTTTTATGATAAGAATCTAATGGTTGCATCTCGTATGGTAAAAACGGTGCTTTTATGGGAGTGGATTAAGTATAATGCAAAACGTATAATGCCAGCGTTTGGTGGCTACAAAATCACAACTATAACTCTTAAAATGGTAATAAAGTACCCAATGCATCTGCTATTTGACTAGTCAATGTCGATCGTGGGGTAGGATGGTATATAATTTTCAAAGGTATCGTACTAATTTACGCTTTTTGCTTTGACTGTTGTACACTTTATTTGTTTGTATTTGATTGTTTTGCCTACTGGGTTTGTTTTGTTGTTATTCCTTTTATAACTGTTGTGAAACTGATAAAAAGAATTATTTGACGCCATGTTTTTATTGTTTATCACTGTTTTTGTAGTTACTAACATGTCTTGCGGTGACAAATTTTAACTATATCATAGTGTTTAATTCGAACATTCGTTGATGGTACTAAGCCTGCAAGTGTCATAGAGACAATTATTGGACAATAAGTTGAACGTTTACTATTTAGATATATTTTTAGACAGTTTTCTGTGTATTATAAAGTTGCTCTTTTTTGTTTTTTGGGATAATGTTGTGGTTCCTAGCCCATATTTTAGAAATGACCGAATAAAAGTTGAATAGTCTTTTGAAGATATCCAAAGAGGCGTACCATATTGGTGTATACCTAATTGCTGAAGTAGTATCACATTTCCTTGTTGGATTGGTAATACGTTAATTGATAAGTTGATAGAAATTACAGTAGTACCATTATAATCGGAATCAGTGCAAAGATAATGAAAATGGTGATATTTTGGTATTTCTTTGTCATAAAGTTTATAAAATAGTAATGAGTAACGAAATGTTATAAAGATAGGTGACGTATCAGAGGTGGATAGTGGTTCAATATAGCACATGATGTTCTAGTTATGTCCGTGTTCGTTGAGTTTTTTTCACCTACAGCACATCATACAGTAATTTTTTATCTTTTTTAGAGAGGTAAAGAAGACAAACCGTAGTAGTGTTGAAATAATAGCTTTTGCCGTAGTTTGTTAAACCGATCACCGGCTATCTCTACAGTGAAGGTAAGGAACATCCGGTGAAATAAAAAAAAATGGCTATGTATATTCACGTGGGGACGGGACAACTACAAAAAATACACTAACACCTGGAAGCCATTAGGTTTCTGCCATAACTTATTTTCAAAAAGATAAACAAGACAAATAATGCCATGTGATAGCTGATAAGCATATTGTTTCTTTCATTACACTTTTTTTATAATGTCAGTATATATATTTATTTAAAAGTGAATGTGAAAAAGTTTGATGCGAGTTGTAATAAATAAATAAAATTATTCTATTATTGATATTTTTGATTTTTGATCATGTAGATATGCAAGGATGGTTTTTTTTTTTTTTTCATTAAAAAAGGGCATTAATTATAATCGAGAAAATGCACATTCTGGCTATCTTTCTTTTTTGGTTCTTCACGTATTAAGTTAGATGTTAATAATAATAATAAGAAATGAGGTGTAAAAGTGCGTGTATGGATTTTTACTTACTGTGTAATATGATTTAAAGTTTTATGACTATTACGTACTACTATTTTACACTAAACATAACACTGAATACGTATGCTAAAAACTGTTTTTATTATTATCATTAACTCTCATTAGTATAAAACTCACTATATTGCTTCCTAATACTACTCTGTTAGAACATTTTTTTTTTCACATACTACATTTTTCCATCTCAACATTTGGGTGTTCTATATTTCGAGATTGTGTTTTTGCTAATGCTCATACCAATGCTACTGATACCTTTGAATAGGTGTAAATATCTTGTATCTTGATATGTCGAATTTTTTTCTAACATACGTGATAAGCTACTGTAAGCCTCTCGTGTATCATTAGTGGACTCAGCTTCTACTGAGAGCCAGTACAAACTCTCCAATAATCAATATAAATCTTTAATGATCCTTATCGAAGACACTCGAACGGTAAGTCAATTCCAGAATAAAAATAGTATCATATGCATTTCAGGATGTAATGCTAGTACACAATAAAATGATAACAGCTATCAAAGCACATTGCACAACATATTGCATGGGAAACACGTTGAGGGCCAGTTCCATCAATAAATATTTTAATGTTGTTGATATATTTTATCATGTAAAAGTGTGTCCGACACGCTTGACCGATGACAAAATCCACTCATCTTGTCCCTTATTATTTTTCCCAACATGTAGTTATACTTATACTTTTTGCTCAAATATATTACTATTCCGTATTTGTACTTTTACTTATAAGCCTATAGGTTTCCAATAAGGTTTTTTTATTAACTTCTTTGTTCCAATTCTTTTATCTGAATTTGTATTAAATATATTACTGAGAAAGAAAAATTGACCTCATAATCGATTTCCTTTGCTTAGTGTTAGAGCTTTTGGTAAAACCGAGAAGAGTCTTTGTTTATTTTATTTTATTAGTTGTTGTTTTGTTGTGTTATTATAAAAAAGAAAGTTCATTATGAATGATGATAATTTATTATACAAACACGAATTTTCTGACGCTGTGTTACCAAAACATTATATAATCTAGTATTTGTATTATGGACTTTCTCCAGAAATGGGGCTCCCCAGTGGCCTTGTATGATACAGTTCAGGTTTATTTTTATTTGATTGATCCTCTTAACGAATGTTGGTTGAAGATAGTGCTGGTGCCAGCTTATATTACACTTTTAGCACTTTATCAATGCGATCATGGGTTCCCAGCTGTGTGTAAAAATGAGGATAAAGAAAAAGTTTTACATTATTTTTAGGCTATAATAACATTAATTTTCTTTTTCCTTACTATTAAATATTCGGATCGATTTGACATTTTCATATCCATAATTATCTTTTAAATCATTTACTCCAAAAAAAAAAAAATTCTGGTTTATTCTTATCTTAAAGAGATAAATTTATTAACAGTTCTGTAAATATCTTTGTGCAAATCCACTCTACGCAAAAAGAAAATTTTAGCATATTCCATTTAATGTTGATTCAATATGTTGTTACGAGACGAAATAATAAAAAAAAAATTTTGTTCGGAAGTTGAGGCCAACCCGAACTATTGTAGTACAAATAGAAGAATATGAGGTAAAATCTCTTTTTCTTATTTATTTAAGGGCTCGGCAGTCTCGGTCCTGGGTCCGTTCTTTGTGTTTCCGATAATCAAAATAGTAACGTGAACTTTAAAAAATCGTCACCATGACCACTTTGCTTTTTACAGGATGTGCCCCACGTCTTTCAACTTTTACCATTAAATAGATCACAACATATCCTTGCTAATATCGGTCGATTTGTGTCTTGCCTGGCAGCGATCACCAAGCCTCCCAAATAATAGAACATAAACAATGTTTTATTCATATATACCTTTTATTGTTATTATCATATATTACGTATCATTTTTAACCAGCGATGATATATAAAAACGGTACTTAAATAAGAAGATAACAAAATAAGGATTTACATAACAATCAAATTTTAGTAACTTCAGCTGACCAGCTACATACTTAAAGCTTCTGCACCGCTCCTCCGTTATTCCCTTTTCTTTTCTCCTTTCTTTACATGTTCTAAATGATACTCATTTGACTGATTTTATTTGATAGTAGATAATACATTAGTTTCTAATCATTTGGACAATTATAAATGTTTTAGTCATTTTACCTGTAATTACTATAAAAAATAAATGGTAATGTATCAGGGAGTAACAATAATTTTAAGAGACGATGTATTGCATATAAAAAGTCACCTTTTTCTCATTACCATTATAGGCTTTCTATATTGTTGTCATGGATTTTTTTTTGAAAGAAATAACAAATACCATTAAAAGCATTTTTCTTACTATTTACATCCAAAAAAAAAATCGTAGCTTTACTCATGTTAGCCTAATCATTATAAAAATATCTAATTTCAACAACAATAACAATAATAATGTGCCAGGTCTGTGCCACTATATGTAAAAGCTGTAAGATATGCAAGTTTAATTGTTCCGATATGGTTTTTTTTTTCTTTTTTCTCTTTCAACAGCATTCTTCCTTATGATTATAAAAAGAGCTCCTCTCACATGTTTATAATGACCGAATTTTGAGGAAATTGAGGGATCGAACAGAAAGACATCAGATGGTGGATAGTCAAGGAGTTGAAGTTTCATATTATTGTATTCTCATGACTACTGAAAAGAAATTAAATTTTCGGCACGATTTCTCACAATCCCGAAGCCGTAGAAAAAAAACTCTCTCTCCCCGGTATATGTATATATATAAATGAAAGAAAATCCGAAAATTTTCTAAACATAATGAAAGAAAGAGGGGCAGATGCATTTGTTTATTCCAACCTTATAAAAAAAAATAAGGAGTACGTATTTTATATAGACATGCACTTTTTTGTTGACTCATGACAAAAAAAAATCTACAGTATAACCATTTACTAAGAGAATTTTTTAATAACATTATCTTATAAAAAAAACCTTTTTGAATAAGTCATACTAATTATTATTATTATTATTATCAAAAATAATAATTGCGCCGCATTTTTTTACGTGGGTTCCAGTCTTTCACTCTCTTTTTTCCTCACTTGCATGAGAAAGCTAGTATTGGCACACAGGGCAGCTGATTGAGAACCACCGGCGAAGCCCGACGCTAAGTTTATTTCCTATCCAGGGAACAACAACATTGTACAACGATAGGATGATGTCTTTTAAAAAAAATAATAGTGTTTTTACTTTCCAGGTTGTTCTTTCCTTTTTTCTCTTTTACTCTTAATTTTTTTGATTTTTTCATATCATCTTCTTAGTACACATTGTATTTCATCTTATTCATCTTGATTTCCTTTTCCTTTTTTTACTATACACGGCACTTCATTTCATCGGATCGTCATTCAGTCATCATCATAAATATTCCGCACAGATACATTATTAGTTATCTTTATATATAAAATATATTGTGTCAAGAGTCAATACCATCTTCATCACATTATTATTCAGTAACTATGGTAGAATCCTTTGAACAGACATATTTCGTAGATGATATTGATAGCCAATACGGGTATAAACTATCGCAGGACACGCCACCGACTTCACAATTATTAAGAGAATCCTCACCAACAACGACCATGAGACCTCTTACATACACAGATAATTCGGTTGGCTCGAATTTGGATCATAGAGTGGTTCCAATAACATCATCTGTACGGAATATAAACGGCGGTGGTAGCGTGAACTTTCTAAGGCAAATGGAATATATCAATAAAATGCAAGAGATTATTCATCATCCTGGCTTTCTTACATCACTCACGAGCGGAACGTCATCGGATGTGTCCGATGGAACTCAGCAACAACCAGCTCAACATCCACGGCAACAACACTATCCCACGCTTATACCACCATCAACAATCCCTGCAGCAAATAATGCAAGACACAATTCAACTCCCTCGCATCAGCAACCTATAATACCAAATCATCATGATTTTTCACGTCATACTACAACTTACAATCCTAGTAATAATCATTTTGGGCAGGATCCCAGAAAGTCGCCCACAGCTGCTACAACAACTAATTATAATGACAGTAGAATAACTGAAAATCAAAATAATGCTGATACTGGTTTACCATGGTTAAACGATAGTAGCAGTAGTAGTATCCATAGCGAATATATCACTACAGCAGTATACCCCACCACTAGCAACCATCAGGATAATAGCCATTGTTATTATCATTCTTATCATCATACCACTCCCACTACGGGATCTAGTAACGACTCGTTACCATCAACAACAACGACTGAATATTTACCATCCCCACCGTCATTTAGTTCAAACGAAAAACATCTGTCACAATTTTTCATTCATCATGATGAAGAATACTTTGTAGGCAGTAGTAATAATCATAATATATTAGAAATGTCACCACCATGTAAGCGAACAAAACCTAGTCCAAGGGACATAGCATCAACTTCGCTGGGTTCCGATTTACAACATCATCTATTAATGTATCATGATTATTCTGAACAAGCACAAGGGCCACCACGGTTTTCAACTGAAGAAAATGGGAGATCGGTGGAAATAAGTGATGACCTTTTCCCACCGTTACAAATGCCCTACAGTCAGCAGAACCATACATTTCAGCAGCAGCAACAGCGCCGTCCGCGCAAGGATCATAGTCGACAAGCATCATCTTCCTCCACTTCGTCTTGGCAGCCACAACAACAGCGCAGTCGTAATAAAAAACACGGACATCAAATGGCCAATAGTGGTACGAAAAGCAGTAATGTGGTACGAAATAGCACTGCTACTACTACAGCCCGAACCCCATTAGCAGAGGCGAACCAATCAGCATTATCACCAACACAACAGCAAAAACGACAAACACCAACTATATCATCTCCCAACAACAAGAACTATGGCACTTTGCCTGAACATGATGTTGACGATAGACCACATCAATGTGTTCAATGTAATAGGGGATTTAACCGACAACAAGACTTAAAACGACATCTCAATTCTGTACATGAAAAACAAGTTATCCATACCTGTAGTGTATGTCATAGATCATTCAGTCGTCGTGATTCTTTACTGCGCCATCAGAAAAAATGTCGTAGCGATCTTTCCTTTTCTACGTCATTGAATGGCGATAACAATAGTGTCAGCAGTGATAGCATCAGTAATGCTGACGATTATAATAATAGCATTAGTAGCAACAACTACCATCATCAGCGTCATAATCATCAAAATACTACACAACAGCAACATCACCATTCTCTATTATACAATTAATTTTTCATTCCTCCTCCCTCAAAACACATACCATTTTTTTGACCATCTATTTTGCGTTTTTTTCCCCTATAATTTTATTATTTTCTGTCTCTCTTTTCCTGATTTTCGATTATTTATATACGTCTTTTCTCAATAATTTCATCATCATACATTAGTGCTTTTTTTTTACTTGTGGTATATTTCATTTTCTTTCCTTTTTTTTAATTATAAATATAAGCTTTTATACGCATATATATTCTTATGGATATCCTTTTTTTTGTTAAATAATACATACTTACACACATACACTCATACACATTTTAGATATACATTTGGGGATTGGAATGTTATTGAAATATACTATGATCATTAAGAGTGTAAAATGACACCCATTTTAGGAAAATTGAACCTGCTGAGCTTTTTTTCAGAATGGTGTTAAGCCTTTGGCGTTTTTCTTAAATGCTACTGTGAGAAAGCTTTTAAGAATCACGATGGTCAATTATAATACGGGACAAGCCGTCAATTGTCCGACCATGCTAAAAAAAAAAGGTTATCGTTCTTCAACTCGCGTGGATGATCACATCATCCCGAACGCGCCACGTCTTGTCAGTAAATCAAAGCTTTTTTTTTTCTTTTTTCGCTCTTTTTTGTTTTCTTAATATCTAAATACTGTTGTCACCTTCCTTATCCCACCCAGATAATTAATAGTAAAAAGACTTTTATAATAAAAGAGTGTATACATTAGATATAGAAAAACCACATAGCATATTATATCATCATATGATATATTAAAATCATCAGATACATTAAATACACGTGAATACGTAGTGTTAAATCAGTTTCGCAAAAAAAAAAGAACCAAGCCCAAAGAATAGCAAATTTAAGAAGTTTTTTTTTCTATTTCAGTAAAATATGGTTTAACAGTTAATTACAAAAGGAAAAAAAGTTATATGAATCTAGAGAAGCAGGTAAAGAAAAGAAGGTTTACAATAGCTCATTTTTATTATTATTTACAATACAATTTTTTGATCAGTAAGCATATGATATGCCTCCTTATACTTTTCTAATGTGTTTGAGATAACATCAGCTGGAAGTTCAATAGAGGTCTTTTTATCAAAGCCAATGGACTCAAGATAGTTACGAACAAATTGTTTATCGAAACTTTCTTGTCCACGGCCAGCTTCATATTTGCTTGCAGGCCAGAATCGAGAGGAATCTAAATATGTAAAGAAAAAAGAGAGTTAAAAGTCGATTTTTCCATATCTTCAATCTTTTCTTTACGAGTCTATGTTTTTCTCTATATTATCCTAAATTGAACATGGATAATAATAAAGAGTTACTTACCAGGTGTTAACACTTCATCAACTACAACCAAATTATCATTTTCATCCAAACCGAATTCAAATTTGGTATCGGCAATAATAATACCCTTCTTTGCAGCATATTCACTAGCTTTGGTATACAATGCTATAGCAGCATTTGTAATCTTATCAGCCAATTCTTGACTACCAAGAATTTCTACCATTTTGGATGGATGAATGTTTTCATCTTTTTAAAGAGTAACTTAGTTAAATTGAAATTTTCAAATCCCAAATATAGAAATGTACATAAGACACAAAGTAATTTTATATTATGCAACTTACCATGGTCACCAATCTCAGCTTTTGTACTTGGTGTGAAAAGAACAGTAGGTAACTTTTGACTTTCGACCAAACCCTTTGGAAGTTCAATATCACAAATAGTACCCTTCTTCTTATATTCAGCCCAACCTGAACCTGTAATATATCCTCTTACGATAGCTTCAATAGGTAAAACACGCATCTTTTTTACCAAAATAGATCGACCTTCTAATTGATCACGATATTTTTGAATATTGGCAGGCATCTTGTCAAAATCGGCAGTAATAAGATGGTTAGGCAATACATCCTTCAATAAGTCGAACCAAAAGAGTGACACTTGAGTCAACACTTTGCCTTTACCAGGAATAGGCTATATATATGTATAAGTATACAATCACATTAAAGAAGCTAAAATAAATTACATATCCACAATTCATTGCTGTTGTTTTTGTTATTATTATTTATTGTTTTCCCAAAGAAAAAAAAAAAGAGAAATTTACATTAGTCATGATAACATCGAACGCACTAATACGGTCAGTGGCGACAAATAGTAATGATTTCTCGTCAACTTCATATAAGTCGCGAACTTTGCCGCGTGCAATAAGTTTTAAATCAGGACATTCACTATAGACAAAAAAAAACCCACAAAATATTTTTATCACATTATTATATAAGGTCATTAAAATATTTTCACTTAGTTCCTAATTCCACTTACCTTGACAAAAGAGCCATTTTGTTTATGCAAAAAAGACGGGTTTGCTGAGAAAATAAAAGAGATTTCTTTGATCCTTCATCTATCTTTATAATGCATGGCGGGAACCAATTGAAAAGCCACACTCTTATTTATCAGAATTCGACCAATCATGTTACGACTTAGTGAAGTGTTCAAATGAGCTAATAACTGAACGAGATGAATATGTATGTGTGTTATACTTTGTGCAATTATCTGTATATATTTTTGTGGTTTTTTACACCGATTTCATCGTTTTCGTCATTCAGTATATTCTTTTTAATTTTATGGATAATAATATTAATAAAAACCATATAAAAATGCTTGACCGAGTAAACTGAAAAAAAAGTAAAACGATAAGTTTAAACTGTCTTAATCACCTACTACTTCGGCTCAAGGTATGTTCAAAAATTATTATTCTTTTTGCTACGTGATCAGTTATAAAACTTGGAATGTACGTACAGAAAGTCAAATACAATTGAACCACCTACTACATATTAAAGCAGTAGAAGCTAAAAGAACAATTACCCTCCCGCTCCTTCATTAACAATAACTGAAGAACCGCCAATACTTATTATAATATCAGCTTTTAAAAGTAAATATAACGAAAATATTATTGAATTAATAGCACAGTTATAGACTATTACTTTACTTTACATGAACTACCAAGTGAGTTTAAACAAGACAATCAACAAATCGATTACGTGCAGTAGTAAAAATAGTAATAGTAACGCTGAACAACAGTTGTAATCTCTTAGAACCATCACGTTACCATATTTATGCCCACCACTTCATTATTTATTTTTTCAATATCAACGTACGTTTCTGGTCGCATCACTAGGTGTTCAAAGGCAGTTATTAAATGGTTACTGCCATGTCTCTCAAAAATGAACACCGTGTCTAACCACCTAATGATGCTCGAAAAGCTGTCTATGTTACCATGGCAATAACACATACACTTGTTAAATCGCACTAGTTGGTAAGCATATACGATTTGTAATAAGTTTCAAAGCAGCCAATTGAATAATATAGCAACAACAAAATTGCTTCAGTCCCTACGATAAATTTAGTGGTTTTATTTAGAGTCCCCTTTAAACACAACGTCCGGTTGGACATACTTGTTTGAGACAGTTCACAGATTTGGAATAAGAATATTTAAAAAAACCTTGTTGGGGTGACAAGGAAAATGTTAAAGGAGAAAGAACTAGGTACATAAAAGGATATATAGTATTTCATGCGGTGTCTGGGGATGTAAAGTTGTTGTGTAGAAATATAGAAAGAAAGGGACGAAAAGGGTTTTTTTTTTTTTTAAGAAAATCATATATTTATTGATGTGGTCTTGAGGGGATGATGTACCTTTATAACATTCCCCTAATCTGGCTCAGGTAGTGGAGGATTAAGCCAATTTGTATAAGCTTGACCTGGTTGTGGATCGAGATATTGGTGTTGGTTGGATGAGGGGTGTTGACATGCATCTAATTCAGCGAGTATTTGGCATAGCTTCAGTTCCTACACAATTTTGTATTTTATTTATTAACTCCTCCCCGCCATGATTTCACAGCAATAAATTTTGGGAAGTGTCATGTAATCTCATGCAAAGTGTCACTTCTTAAATAAAGGTGAATTGTGATGATTATAATTTGACATTTAATATATAATTTTATTGATTACTATACCATTTTTTTATACCTGGTTCGATATTACTCTGCTGTGCTTAATGAAATGGATACCGCTCCTAGTGAGACAAATCTTTGATTTATTATTAATCTAAAAAATATTTGAGAACTAAACAGATATTTAACGTATGACTAAAAAATCATTTTTTTATTCGCTCTCATATGTAGCCATTACATCACTGATAATTTTCAACGTTTTTATAAATGACGAATCTGATTTGATGATTGATATATAATATTTCTTTATTGATATTTCCTTCCTTAAGAAAAGTGATACAATAAGGAACGGTCTACTCTCATCGGAACATAAAAATGCTAATACAGAATCAATTAATATTGTTTTTATATGTAGTTGTTTTATTTTAAGAGCAATTGACATTGTAATGAATAAGCGCTACTATATATATATGTGCATAAGGGAGTTTAAAAGGAAAAGGGGCCAAGTAGTAAAAAAAAGGGATAAAACAATGTTTATATAGAAGATCGTAATAATATGCAATATTCTCATATATACGTCAAAAAACTCAATTTAACAATAAGCCAATTGGGCACCGACAATTACAACATGCTTTACGATTCCCTAAACTGTTAATTTTCTATAAGTAGAAATATAAGAAAGAATGAGATAGGAGAAGGTTTATTATTAAGTATATAAGCAAATCCGCACATGTAAGAATACAACGAAATATAGAAATTCTTGAGTTTCTCAAGAATAGAACTGATATATTTTCCCTCAAACACAATGATAAAGTTTATCCGTCTTTTTCAGGGAAAAGATCCATGCTTTGGGCAGTTAAATTCTATTATTTCAAGGGGAGAAACAAATACAATCATGCACATTGTTTTACTTTTTTTTTAGAGTTACATGGATTGGTTTTTTTTTTCTAATCCTGAAACAAATCTCAATGATCGTGTTTTCAATATATAAAAAAAGAAACTTTTGCCCGATAACCATTTACATATATTTAACACAAGGACGATAAGCAGGACGAGGTCTAGATTTAATTATAGCGTTTTTTTAAGAGAAATGTGCAACCTTCATATTTCTTTGTGCTGTTAATAGACATTATTATTACTGTTACCAAATTATATATAAAAATTCCCAAATATGTATAATAAATCTCTTTGAGAGAAAAAATAAAAAAAAACTAGGTTGCTCATGTTGAAATGAAAAAATAATAAGGTGACAAGCGGTGCTACAAACAAAATGCATGTTAAAAGTGCCTTGAAAAGGAAAAATGTAGTTTTAAAAATAGAGCTTTGTGAAACCTTTGAATTTTTTCATGGCATACAAAGACGTGGGTTGAATTTAACAAAGTAGCGAGATAGAGAGAGATATAAACTGAAAAAAAAAAAGAGTTAAATTCAGTGTAACTATTATTTTTAACCTTTTATAACTCAGAAAAGGTCCCTTAAAATGGGTATAAATGTCTTGAATTGGAGTTTTACCCTATATATATAAAAAAAAAAAAAGCTTATTAGGGATTTTTACTTTTTATTATCGTATAACCCGCTCTTTTTTATTTATTTTTCTTCTTTCCTCTTCTTCCTTTTCATCCTATTATTCCCCCCCCCTTGACGCTCCTTTCTCTTTTTTGTCTTTTGTTTTTCACACACACTAAAGAATTACTATTGACTTCCTAACCTCCTTTTCTTACTACAATCAAGTTTTTTTTTATCTTTACTAAACTTATAAAATAAATCCACTTATCATGTTGAGCTCATTTATCGGCCCATTAATGGCCGTATCATTGTTATTTGTACATCAAACTCAAGCTGCAGGTCCAATTGCACAAGTTATTGATGCCAACAATTTTTGTACATTTCTCCCTCCTGCAGACTCATCCGACCGTATAGTTTCAAATACAGAATGGAATGCTAGACCTTTCTGCATGGGTAATACACCTGCTGCTATTGGTGCTGGAAAGATTCCCGACGGTCTCATTCAATCAGCTCATTTTGTTGCTACAGATGACTATGTTCAAGTAACTGGTAAAAAGTTATTTATATATATATTTTGTTCGTCAATTCAGTAAAGCTATAACTTATTTTATATTTACTTAACTATTATTATTATTATTATTAAAAAATTCTCAGGTCAAATCGATCCTTCCAAGGGCAATTTAGATATTACCGATTGGGGAGGGTAAGTCATCTAAATTCTATATATATTTATAAACTCATTTTTGTTCAATCCAAAACTAATAATTTTTCTATTATATAACATGATTCATTTTAGTCAATATGATATCAAGGCACCCAATCCATCTGAATGTGCTGGATATAAATATTATGTGAACTTAATCGAACCAGCTAGTTATACTTATTGTATTCGTTGTTGTGTAAGTAGTTTTTTTTAGCTGAATTCTTAGCATATTAGTATTACATTCTGGATTGAATCATTTGCGATTCCCACCTTAAAAAAGAACTGGAAATAACAATTAATTTACACTCTTTTTTATTATTATTATATCTTATAGAATACTGAATCTAATTGTAACCGTGGTATTTCTGAAAAAGGTTGTGATCATATCATTGGTGGAGATTATAGTGGTCCTATTTCTTCTGCACAAATTCAGGCAGGCGAACAAGCAGCGATTGCTGCTGATGCTGGTGCTGCTAGTGGTAATGCTGGAGGAGGAAATACATCTGGTGGAAATACACATACTCCAAGTCAAGGTGATGGCAATAGTAATCCCAGTACTCCATCTTCTGGAAACGGCGACAACAAAAATCCAGCAACTAGCCCATCTTCATCTCCAGCAGCCAATAAACCAGCTTCCTCTTTACCAGCGGTAACATCTGCATCTTCTTCGGGAGCAGCATCATCGTCAGCTGCCCCCTCATCAGCTTCATCATCAGCTTCTTCAGCAAATAGTTCTTCATCAGCTTCATCAGACGCAAAATCATCTGATGGTTCGGTATCAGCTCAATCAGTGGATGAAGAAAGTGCAGCCATTACCATTCGTCCTGAATTTGCTCTTTTGACTACCTTGTCGATTGCAATTCTGTCTTTGTACTAAGTTTTTTGTAATATCTATTATTCTTTTTGTCTCGTCATTTCGACATAAATGTTTTTTTTTTATTTCAATCGTGTTTTCCAAGTGAAAAAAAAAGCATGTCAATTGTTGTCATTATAAAAAGAATAGAAAATGTTTGTATAGTATTTCTAACTCTTATTTTACATCTCCCTTAACCATTCCTTTTAACCAATATTTTATCCTTAAAAAACAACAAAAAAACCTGTTCATGTTATTTTGTTTTCCAAGTTTACAATAATAATATTTCTCGGATTTTTTTAAAAAGAAAAACAATTTTGGTTATGTTTAATTCCCTCGACATTCCCCACTACACACACATACACATACACTTTCTACCACCTTTTATTTTTATTTTATTTTACAAAGTTGTACTTTCAGGACAAACTAATTCGCTTTTCTGTTTTCTTATTTATTTGTTTTACCTTTTATTTTTACAGCAACCCCTTTTATTACTCTCTTATTATTTATACTATGTATTACACCTTTATAAATGTATCTTTGTATCACTAAAGAAAAACGGAGTTTTTTTTTTCTACATATTAATTTCTGTTTGTACTGGTGTGGGATAAGTTTGGGATATTAGATATAAAAAGATGAGGTTTTATTGATTAAATTGTGAACGTGCTAAAAAAAATCTATTTGTGAATTTGATCGACAGTCCATGTTTGTATTAAAAATAAACAAAAACGCGTGATGACGAAAAAAAATTCAACATTTAGAAATATTTTTTCTGCTTTAATATAAAAATGGAATCTTTCTTACTTTTTTCATCTATCGTATTAATAATAAATTTTGCTTTATTTTCGGTAAAATTCTATACATTAATTGGTATATTATGAAGCTAAAACTTACTAGGATTGTGTACTAATTACCTTAGTGAGTGAACTAAAATGTAGTTTAAAGACAATGTAGATCATTAAAAAAAACTGGTGTCACATAGTAGTTTTTTGCCACTCTAATACGTCACAGTTGTCTAAAACATGTTGATACCTCACTATTT
This sequence comes from Circinella umbellata, assembly GCA_025093555.1. Classification (NCBI taxonomy): domain Eukaryota; kingdom Fungi; phylum Mucoromycota; class Mucoromycetes; order Mucorales; family Lichtheimiaceae; genus Circinella; species Circinella umbellata. Next base: position 195,572 of record JAIWNF010000056.1, read on the forward strand.
TTAGTAGCGGGAAGAAGAATGGAATAGTTATAGCACTTCAATAATGAGGCTAAAGAGTTACTGTCAATTATAATAGATGTTCATTTATAGGTAAATTTAATATAACGCAGTTAAAAAAAACAAATCAAGCCACGCTATATCATAAGTTTTTATGCTAAATTTGATACTTTAGTTCCATTTTTAATGACAATTGTGGAACATCTGGAAAATATATTTTTTTGTGATCCCGCATTAAGATTGTATATACCAAGAAAATACATATTTTTTTTGCCCTAACCATTTTTTGAATACTACGCTTTATCGATTTTTTAAACCAGGAAAAGTATAATACTTTCTTTTTTGTATACTTAAATAATTGTTAGACAAACTAATTTATTACTCTTGATATTATATTAAGCTGATGTGAAATAGATTTTTACTTATTCATTCATTGCGTCGTTGAGTATGAGATAATATACTTTTAGAATAATGTCTATTTGATTCTTAGCTTTTTCGGTGTCCATGCAAAAGAAAAAGAGCATGACTCACCCATTGTCTCACCATAAACATTATAGTATGCGCACACACAAAAAAAGGTTTAATGCGGACCGTCGTAAAGTCGATTATATATCAAAATACTGTAACGGTATTTATTTGTTGTCTGTATATAAACTCTTGCAAACATAATAAAAAAAATGAAAACTTGACTATTCATGTATATTTACCAAGTTCTTTTTTCATACGTAGTAATATGAAAATTTCCAGTTCTTTCAACATAAATGACATTAAATGGGAAATAAATTGAAAGTAGGAAAGAAAGTGTAACATAAGCTAGTGGTAAACTAATTTCAAAAATTCTTGGCAAAATTTAGTCTGTATTGAGTATGGCTTTGAAAGGGAAGAGGACATATGAAAGTGTGGGCTCATTGGTGAGAACTTTGTTTCTTTTTGAAATGATATGAATAGGAAGAATATGAAAATGCGCTAACAATCAGCTTTGGTCAGATTCTCCCATTATTAGTACTTCATAAGGAATAAGGCATAATGATAACTATTTTTTTTTGTCTTGTTACAAAGCCATTTACAAGAGCTGACCTTTGAGTAAATAATAGACCTGTATTTTTTTTAAAGAGAATTGATGGAACCGTTTTTCAACATCAATAACCGTGAAGTATCATAATGTCAAAGTTAAATCATTGTAATAGATAAATTTACGTATTGCATAAAGTACATATTATTATCAAAGCAACCTCAATTTTAATGTATGTACATAACTTTAACCACTAAAAAAACTAAGCATTATAATATAATCGATACGTAATCGATAATGCATATATTAAAAATTTACAAAATCATATAATAAACTGAGTTTGCTTAGTATCTATGGGTATTATTCACGCTACCTTAATGCAGTTCCATGCTCATGTTATAAAGTATGTTTATTATTGTAATTGAAGCTGTCAAGTAAAAATATACTATGTTTTCTCTTTACTTTTGAAATATCCCTAAAATCAGAATATATTTTGTTCTGGACTATTTGAGCAGTAGTAGCAGTTTATAAAAATACTGCTACATATTAAAACATGGTAAATACTATAAATGGTGTTCATTTGATTTATAATCAATAACGTCCCTTAAAAAAGTTAATTACATTATAGAGTTTGTTATATCTGATACATTACATTGGAATCTTACTTCTTGCATACTATGTACTCCAAAAAAACGAGGGAGGAGGCGGGTGGCTTTAAACAACAAAGAATATTACAACGGCCACAAGAGCAATGAAACAATAGATAATGTATACTTCTTTATCACTATAAATATTTTGGAGCGCTTTAAATTGTATATTATATATATAACTATGTGGTTGTTTATTTTATATATTTTCTCCTAAATATAAATGAGAACAATAAAATGCACTTGGTCGTGTGGTGGTCAATTTAATAGATCCTCCCCCACCCCGCCACTATAATAATTATCACCTCCTGTCAAAGTGGAAAATACTCCGCCATCATGTTAGGAAAAAACTTGTAAAGCAAAAAATTCGTAACTAAACTATAAACCCTGCATAATATACAAATTATAATCTGACGCTACAAGCATTTGTTATACATCCGATTTCTCGGTGATATGACGATAGTATAGATGTTCTACTGCATGTAAAAAAAAACTCTATTATCATACGTATATAGTATGAAGATATACATAGAAAAAGTTAACGTAAAATCACGATTTTTATTATATAGTAAACAATAATTAGTAAAAAAAGTAAAAACAAAAACAAATGAACAAAAAAAGAGTATAATGATCTAATATTCTAACATTACTAAAATAAAAAGAAAGAACAGGAAAGGCTATTATTTTTTGTTATACAAGGAATGGAACAAAAGTAAGTGCAGCAAGAGTTGAAATGAAAAGTCCAATCAATGAATTTGATTCTAAAGAAGAAATAGCACTTGACACATCATTTTGTTGTTGTTGTTGTTGTTGCTGCTGCTGCTGCTGCTGCTGCTGCTGCTGCTGCTGTTCTTGTTGTTCTTGAGGTTGTTCAGCCTTATAGTTATTTGTTTTTGATGATGGTGCCGATGCTGCAGATAAATTGTTATCAGTGCTAGCATTATCATTGGGAGTATTTTGTTGGGCTTGAATAAGGTCATCATGTACTAATCTATGAGGTTCTTGATCACCAAGACATTCAGCGGCGGTAGAGAACGAATAACCTAACTGGCTTAAATAATTAATAATATCGGGTACTTGAGCAATGGACTGGTTATACAAATCTAGTTTTTTTTTGCAAATAAAATAAAATAAACGAAGAGAAAATTACGTGAGTTAATGAATTGAACATGCTAATTTCTATGAACCTTTATTAATTTTACTTACCATGTTGCAAACTAATAAATCCAGGGTCTTCATGAGGATTTAATCCTGTGTCAATGCCGGATGCTGCACTCCTGAATGCACCACGAATTTTTTTAGAAACATCTGAGCGCATATAAACATCATAATCCGTAGGATCCACATTCCATAGCAAAATCTTGTAACCCATCGATTTCATGAGTGCCTTGACACGACTATCAGCTTCACCAAAAGGGGGACGGACATAAGTAGGTTTTACACCAATAACATCTTGAATAGCCTTTTCAGTTGCCTTCATTTCATAAATGATTTCTTCATTGGTAAGACTCATCAAATGAGGATGTGAGTATGTATGAGAAGCAATATGATGACCTGATTCATAAGCACGCTTAACTACTTCAGGAAACTTTTCAACGTGTGCTCCCATAACACAAAATGTAGCCTTGATATTATATTCATCGAGAATATCCAACAATTGATCAGTATATTGACTCGGTCCATCATCAAATGTCAAAGCCCACGAATGATCTCTTGGACAACCATAGATATCTTCTGGAGTAGGTGTATTACCACAAGTTTCGAAACATTGGTCATTTTCGGGACCATCGCAATCAACATTTTCGCAAATACCAGAACCAATAGGACGAACAGAAATATTAGGCACTGATGTCAAATCAACTTGGCTTAACCATGCTTCATCCTTAGGAACTATAACTTCTTCGGCATCTCCTTGTGCATTAACCAATGATAAGGTTGTAATGGCCAATAAGCAGGCTGCAGCTAAAAAATATTTCTTCTTGCCTTCCATTTTATCGTTTTTATTAATGATTTATTAAGTAATATTTTTTCACCAACTCACTCCCTTTTTATATCTTTTTTTTTAACCTTTGTAATTATTATGTTATTCCAAACAAATTCTTTTTTTTTAAAAAAAAAAGTAATTGTTTCCGAACAAACTTTGCCTTATCCCTTCTTTTTCATTCTTTTTTTCTAAATAAATATAAATTACTTTGAATATTAACTTTATTTGGTCCATGATAATGGAAAAGATATTTTTTTCAGCTTCATTTCAAATAGTTTAACTTGGTATGGATACTTAAAATTAAACTAGTAAAAATTTATCAGGATTACTCGGAAGGAAAAAATAATTCATGCGCAAATTCAGAACAGAACCACGATTTTTTACTCTTTTTAACTTCCTCCCCCCCCCCACACACATATAGACAAACTAGCCTTCTCTAACATAATATGGCTGGTACATTTTCAACTGTAAAAAAACAAGAGTCAGAAACCCGCATTGTTGCTGTTAAAATATACAAGAAAAATCATGGTCAATTAGTTCAACGTCATTATCAACGAGAACTATGGGCATTACGTATCATGAACATAGATTCTGAAACCATAGCAAGAAAAAATCGCGTAAAGTATCTTTTCTTTAAAAAAAAAAAGAAAATGAGATTGAAAACAGTAACAAAAGAAAGACTAAAAGACTTGTTAGGTCATTTATTTACTTGAAGCCAAATCAACCTATGATGCTTATTACTTAACATTTCCATATTATAAATATACCCTATTGGATTTTCTTGAAGAAAGGGACCGACAATTTGCTCTATTAGCTGCCCAACAAATGTGTCAAGGACTTGACTTTTTACATTCAGAAGGTATTATTCACTGTGATTTGTCACCAAGTAATGTTCTAGTGGATAAAACGAATAACGAATTGGTACTTGCGGATTTTGGCTGTGCACATTTGAACTCTTCTTCGAATGTTACAGACCCTCGTTCTCCTATGGAAGAAATTGGTACCAGGTAATATATATATATATATATATATGTGTGTGTGTGTGTGTGTGTATTTAGATAGGGTGAAAGCCACCTTAATTGGATTTAACGTTTTGTTAAACCTTATTATATATACTAATATAGATATTAATTATTAGATATTATAAAGCACCTGAGCATTTATTTGGATATCGTGTTTATCAGCCAGCAACAGATATCTGGTCATTAGGAACCGTCTTTTGCCATATGTTACTAGGCCATCCAATATTTGATGGACAGAGCGATTTAGAACAGATAGGAATACTTGTACGTGCATTACGTGCACCTTCTGCTAAAGTCAAAGATGAGGTAATATTTGTTGTATAGTCAACATATTTGGGAGAATAAAAAAAAAAGGTTCCTTTGGTTTCTCTTTTGTGATGTGCGTGCGTGAGAAACAAAAAAGCAGGATATACATTTAGGCGATTATTTAATAAGAAACACAAATTACCTATACTAGGAAATGTCCAAGTATCCAGATGCTGACAAGTTGATTTTTTTCGGTGATACCCAAGAAAATGATGACGATGATGACGATGATTATAATGAATATGATGAATACGATGAAGATATAAATATTGAAGAAAATAGACAGCCTGATATTGCAAACATGCCAAATGCTAAAACATTTGGCCTCGAAGCAATTCTTCGTCAATCATCTGTGATACCAGAAGATCAAGCATTAATACGTCGTATGCTAACGTGGTCCATCAAGGAACGGATTACAACAAAGGAGGTAAATGATCTATGACAATATAATAATAATAAAAATGACTCAGAAGCAAGTAACTGAAAGGGAGGCGGGGGCATAAGAAGGAGAGGGAAGAGAAAGAATGACAATATCAAGGGGCATGACTGAAAATAAATAAAGAAAACAGAGTTTCTCACGAATCATATTTATTTTCAAAGATAATAAAATTAGTGTATCCAGGCCAATAGCAATAGATATCATGAAGTAACAAGAAAGAGAGGATTTATTAGATTTTACCACTACATTGCTTGAAAAAACATACAATAGTATTAGTTATTTTTATTTTGTTCCCCCAAAGGTCCGCGATGAGCGACATCTTCTCATTGGATCTGCGGGGTTCTTGCCCCAATTGATGTCGACCCCAACAAAAAAAACCAAAGATCGTTTTATATATATACATTATTAAAAGGTCTATTGGCTCAATCTCACTTTTGTTTGTTCTAAGTTATCATTATACATTTTCTTTTTCTACTTTCCCACTAAAACAGATACTTGCAAACGAGATATTATCAAGAGAAAAAAAAAACTCCTCTTTTTATTCTCTCTCTTTCCCTCTCTCTTTTTTATGCATTTTTTGTCCGCATTTTTTAGAAGATAATAATTACAGAGAAAAAAATGGCTGATTTTGCTGATTCCCTTATTAAAAATCTTGGCCTTCATGCTGCCCCACGGCTATCAACAACAGTCAATTTATCCGATAAAATTGGTCAACTAGGCGAAACTTTACGTTATGCACGAACTTCTTTATCACTTACATCTTTAAGTCAGGCATTGATTGGCAATTCTGCAACTTCGTCTAGTAATATCAACAATGATAATAATAATAATAAAGATAATGGTGGTACTTCAACAACAAAGAGTTTGTTTGAATCCAATAGTAATAGTAATACAACTCCAGTAACACCACCTGCACCAGAGCATGCTAAAGGACGTTTGTCTATTAACTTGACAGAAGCTCGTAATCTTTCTGTCAACGATCCAACAAAAGCTGATATATATTGTCTTGTTCAATATGATAAGAATGTTGTTTCTACTAATGACGAAGTAACCTATGACGACAAAGACAACAACAATAGCAGTAACCTTGGTAACAACAACAAGCGAGCACCACCCACAGCAAGTATACCCATTCCAAATGCTTCACAACGTCACCATGTCGATGTATTTCAACTTGCTATGGAAATGAGTTGTCCTAAATGGCGTTATAATGCTACTTTGTAAGTAAATATAATAATTTTTTTTCTGCAGGCATAGTTGGGGGGCAAAGAATATTTTTTTTTGACACAGTTCTATATTTGGAATAGCGACGTGTGCAACGACAGTGATGAATTGATTGTACACATTTACGATCGTGGCAATCGTTTGCCCAATGGTGATGACCGATTTTTGGGTATGGTAACTATTAAACCCTCTTTAGTTCCGAAAAAAATGTGTGATCAATGGCATCGACTTGTACCACGAGCAGACGAAGCTTCCCAAGCTTATGATGGCAAAGTTACTGGAGAATTACGATTACAAACGGAGTATGTCACTGTTGGACCTGTAAGTTTTTTTCTTTTTTTTACTTTTGTTAATTTTTATTCTTCGGATTAAAATTCACCGAGTTTGCCACTAATCTATTTTTATATATTAAACATTTATAGACAAAATTAACTCCAGAAGCATTCCATATTATTCGATTACTTGGTCATGGTTCATTTGGAAAAGTTTATCAAGTTGTTAAACGTGATAGCAAACGTACTTATGCTATGAAAGTATTATCTAAAAAACTATTAATTGCACAAAATGAAGTAACACATACGATTGCTGAACGTAATGTAATGATTCGAACAATATCCAATCCATTTATTGTCACACTCAAATTCAGTTTCCAGACTACCGATCATTTGTTCCTTGTTATGGATTATGTTCCTGGTGGTGAACTTTTCTCTTATTTACAACGAGAACAATATTTTAACGAAGATCGAGCCCGGTTCTATGTTGCCGAAATTGTCTGTGCACTTGAACATATTCATACCCATCAAGTTGTTTACCGTGACTTGAAACCCGAAAATATTTTGTTGGATGCCCAAGGCCATGTTGCATTGACTGACTTTGGCCTTTGTAAAGAACTCAAACGTGATAATGAAACCACTACGACATTTTGTGGTACATCAGAATATCTCGCACCCGAAATGGTGCTTCAACAACCTTATACACAAGCCGTGGATTGGTGGAGTCTTGGTATCCTACTTTATGAGTTACTTGTTGGAGATGCTCCTTTCCATTCTGTTCATTTAGATGTACTTTACCGAAAGATCTGTAAAGCACCTCTCAAATTTCCTACACGACCTCAAATATCATCCGAGGCAATGGATTTAATTGGCAAATTATTGGATAGAAACCCAGAAACTCGCCCTGGTGCTATTCAAGTTAAATCACATCCATTCTTCAAAAATATTCAATGGGATTTAATTGCAACAAAACAAGTCAGACCCCCTTTCAAACCTGTTCTTGCAAATCAACGTCAGCAACAACAATCATCGCTTCATCCATATTCATCAACAACAGCAACAACATCCATGAAACAGCCACCATCATTTATTGCGGTACGAAAAAATGCTGCAAGAGGATCTTCACCATTAAGTTCATTCAATCAATCTGTATTCCGAGGATTCAGTTACGTACGTGATCATGATACGGCTAGTATTGCCAGCAGTCGGCGAACAGTTGCTTCATCATTCTTTTCAGATGAAGAAGATGATGATGATCTTTGGAGAGATATATAAAAAAAATTCTTGCTTTTTGTAATATGTATAGTTTTGATCTTATTCTTTTTAACGTCACTTTTCATTCATTTATTATATCTTTCTCTCTTTCATGTATATATGTTTGTTTTTATCCATTTTTTTTTTGTTTTCAACGTTTATATGAAACATGATACCACCTACCCAAAATGTTCCTTTTTTTTATTTTATGTTCTTTCTCTTTTTTTTTGATTTTGAATTATGTGTAAAAATAATAATAATAAAAAAACGTATCATAAACTAATTATGAAAGTTAGTATTATTATTTTACTGTTGTGCTTACAATGATGATTATAGAGTTATCTCTTAGATAATAAAGGGAAAAAGTGTAAAATATTAATTTTAATTTTAATTTTATAATAATAATAATAGCATAGATTGGAATTATAGATAAAATTATTATATCACAATATATAATTTTTTTAAATAAAAATGAGTGTGAATGTGCGAATGTGCGAATGTGTGTATTGTGTATTGTTGTTATAAGAGCGTATAAGTGTAGTTATAATAGTATAGGAAGGAAATAAAAAAAAAAAAATTTCAAATAAAGTTGGGGAAGCGAATCTTGTGGGGGTTTTTTTTCATGGGGAAGTGTGTGTGGGTATGTAAATGGATAATGATACTTTTTTTTTTGGTGGTTAATTCTGGATATCATTTTTCTAAGTTGATTCTTCAATAGGTTTTTGTGCAAAAGTTATACCGTAAGACCACATAGCATCTGGCTTTTGTATCATCTCTGCACCGAGTTTCTTAACAAATGCAGGCCAATCTGAAGTAGGAACATCCAGTGCTTTTGATAAAATGGGTTCTGCGTGTGTAAAGATAGTGCAAATATCATGAACAAATTCTCGTGAGACTGGATCTGGTTTGCCTATATAAAAAAAATTATGTAACTGTTTAATTTGTTTCATCTTATATAATAACCATATCTTTGTTAGTAGTGTAATTAGCTTACCAAGGAAAATGTCTTTAAGTTCATAGTGAAGGATATCAAAATCGCATCGAGCCATAATCTTATCCATTTTCTTAGAAACAAATGGTTCTTGGTTTCGTTCATACATCATATCAATAACTAATAATATAGAATAAATCGTTTTTTTAGTATATAAATTTACTATCGTGATAAACTTTGTATAGTTTATTACTAAACTACTAGTTCTACTTACATGCTTTTCCTGCTTTGTTGACAAACTCGTTTCCTTTTTCCTATTATATAGACAGCTATCAATAAGAATGACTTTACAACTTTTTTTTCGGCCCTAAAGGAAAGTTATATAAATTGGATGAGACTTACAAGCATACCAGCCTCGACAGATTGAACACATCCACCTGGTTTCAATATACGACGAACTTCATGCCACATAGGTTCCCATTGGTCTGCTTTCATAGCAACAAGCATCAAACGAACATAAACAAAATCAAATGAATTATCTGGGAATGGTAAACCTTCAAATACATTGGCAACTTTGAAATTGACATTGGGAGGTTTAATTTCTTGAGGGAATACATCAATCATATCAACTATATAGATAAATATGTATTAGCTAAAAAATGAAATGAAAAAAATTATTACGATAGTAAAAAAAAAAAACAATAACATTAATTACCTCCAATACATTCAGCGGATGGATATTCCGTTGCAAAATCCTGTCGTGGAACCATTAAAAAAAATTTCATCCAAAAAATATTAGTGTCAGCCACGTTTTTTTCCATGACATCTTTTTGTCTTACCAGTGACCAAGTTCCATTCCCACAACCCAGGTCTAGTACTTTTGCACCTTCATTCAATGATGTGGGGATATGTTCGATAAATTCTTTCACAACATTTCTAAATTAACATTAAATAGATATGAATATATGAATATATATATAAATAGAGAAGTAATTTTTTAAAACCCCCGTCTATATTAATCTATTGTCTTCTTTTTTTTTTACCCTTCTAAAAATGATTTTAAAGCAAAATGTTGCTATATAATAAAATAATGTTATTATCAATAACAGTTAATTAGATTATTAGTCCATCAAATAACACTTCTTCCCAAATTGCCACCCTCCCCCCCTTGTCCCCAATTATTTCCATTTATCAATTTGTTTCTTCACTAAAATACATACACCAATAAGTCTATCCATTTCTTCATCATGACTAGGAAACCAATATGTTGAATTGGCAACCTGATGCATACGACGTTTAGTGCTGGACTGACTAGAAATTGTTCCTTCATCATAATATTCTCGTAGTTTCGTAGAATTAATTGTACCCGTGGTATTACTTGAAGTTGACAAGGAACCGACAGGAGTATTACACCGTGATGAAGGTGCTGATTTTCGTTTTGAAGATAATTTATTACCCATTGTTATCAATACGTTTCTCCTTTTCACAGTTTGGACAATAAGTGTGTACACACGTCTATTTATATATATAATAATAATAAAGAGAAAAAAAAGAGCGGAAAGGGAAGGAAAAGGGATAATATATATTTTTTTTATAAAAGAACACTAAAAAATAAATATAATTTTTTAATCGCCCCCCACTTTCTGGGCTCGTCTGTCTGTGTGGAAAACTCGGAATCCAAAATAATAAATAAAAAAGTTTATCGTCTCATGTGTATATAGAAAAAGGGAATTACTTTTATGACGAAATAGTAATAATAATAGTAATAATAATATAAATGATTATTCGATATAAATATATTTCATAATAAAAAGACAGCCAAAAATTACAATGTATAAATAAGTATTAAAACTTTTATGCATAGCTTCAATTATTTGTTATTGTTCTTGTTGTTACATAAACTTTTTTTTTTGTATCCTTCTTTTTTGTAAACAAAATTATATCATCATTTAAGCAAAAATAATAGATCATCGAGATTTCATCTTCAGTTTGGTAGTACAGAAGATTTCAAACAGGTTTTTCTTTTTGTATTTTTACTATGATATATAAGTATTAAGCTGACAATTTTTTTTATTTATTTTATTTTTTACAGATTTGGGAAATTGACACGACCTTTTTGTTCAAATAAAAAAAGAACAATCCCGAAAATTTTATCTTGAAGCACCAGTTGTAGCGAGTTCATCAACAACAAGATGATTGGTTTTTATACCTAAATAAAATTATCATTCATTAGAATTAATTAATTCCAACTATTTATAACAAAAACATACTTTCACTAAGTGCGTGTGGATGCGTTGCTAATTTCTTTTTTGACTTGTGTTTCTTTCTCTTTTGATATCGTATCACAGCGACAGGTACAGGTGCTTTGTGAAGTAAAAACGTAGATATTGATCCCATAAGCATTCTAGATTATTCTCTTTTTTTGTTAATAATCCTGGCCTTTCTTTTTTCTTTCTCTTTTTTCTTATCTTACCCTTTCACAGTACTACGTCCTCTGCAACCAGACACAACCATTGTTAATGGTAACTCATCCATCTATCAATATTATTATACAACATTTATTAATAACAGACATACACTTTTCATCTTAAAAGAAAAATTCAGTACCATGCTTTGTAAAACTTCTCGAACAGAACCACGAGTTGTAATTGTCACCAACTTAATGTCAAAAAGAAGCATCTGACTTAATAATATCTTGGATTTTGCATTCAGTGTGTTGGATACATCTTCTAACTATGTTACATAAGTAATATATATTTAGTAAATAAGCATGTAATACAACAACTATCCTTTCTGTTTGATACTTTACAGTTTGACCTGATTCCTTATCCGAATCTGGTGAACCATCGTCTTCACTGACAATTGTAACCACATAAATTTCATCATGATCACGTAACATAGTTCCCATAGTCCATTCAACAGCCGAACGACTTTCTTTACTGAAATCATAGGCTACTAAATAACTACGCGGCTTTTGATGTGTTTTATGTTCTGGAGAAGATTTACCATAATATTGAGTTACTATAATACGATCCAACTGCTCATCCACCTCTGGCTCGGTAAATACTAAATGTCGATGTGATTTAGTGCTGGGTGCTGCTGACGATGCTACGGATGATTGTGACGCTTTATTAAGATGATTCTTTCCTTTTGTCTTATTGTCAGCTATTGTCGTAGGCGGAAAGTCAAGTGATGGAACACGTCGATTATACTCCGTTGTTTCCAATAATTTTTGATCTTTTTTCTTGTCTTCCATTTGTAAATCAACTTGATGTTTTTTTAATTCTTCAGATAATAAATCAAGTTGAGAACTAAATGAAGACCGTTCATCACTACTACTTTCGTACTCTGAACTCGATGCAGACGATGTCGAAACGTCATCGTCTTGCATAGAACCAGTTCTCAATTTATTCTGATCAGGTTCGGAATTGATAATAGTGGCTTTTGGAATATCTTTATCGCGTTCATCCACTCTATTGAGCTCTCTATAACCTTCATTTTCTTCATGTGTCACATTTTCCTGACTTGGTGTTATAGTGACAATTGGTGTTTGCGGGTTATCAGATTGATCATCACTATGTTTATGACGTTCCTTATGTGATCGATGTTTGTGGGTAAAGCGATGATGATAATAATCCCCCATATGATATTGTATATAAGATAATTGAAAATAATAAAGATAACGAAACAAAACAAAACAACTTAAACCTCAAATCAAAATATAATTCGAATTATTCAAAATCTTTCAGGAAAAATATTTTTTTTTTCGCTTTAAACCCCTTGTACAACAAATTAAAACAAAAGAAAAAGAAAAAGAACACAACGTTTGTTTCAGATTTGGAGAACTTTTTTTTTATTACATGGTAATTGGAGCGTCCGTTAAACCAATTTAAAAAGAGTCAGTAGCAGAGAACTCAAAGACAACAGCCTTGCCGGTGAGCTTCTTGTAGACAGCAGAGAAAGTATCCAACTTGTATTCCAAAGAGGTAGCATCCTTGGCATCCAAGAAACTAATTACAATCAAAAAGAAGTTATAATTAGTTAATCAAATTCATTTAAAAAGATAACACAATAATAAAAATAAATCATTTATATCATTCAACCCAAAAATATTATACTAGATCTCTCTAGAATAGATAAGATAAAGAAATAATAAAGCCATTCTTTTCCTATACAGCTTCACTCTCTTTTATCTACCAAAAAAATAAAATACTTACACCTTGATGGTCTTGGAACCATCAACCTTGACACGGGTACGCTTGCCAACGATTTCGGAAGGATGGCAAAGATCTTCCAAAAGAGATTCGTGGACAGCAGTCAAAGTGCGGGAACGAGGACGGGGTTGCTTGGGGTTATCGCGGCGGGAGGGCTTAGCAAGGATACGGCGTTGAGCAACGAAGACGACGTGACGGTCAGAGAACTTCTTTTCCAATTCACGGGTGACGCTAAATGAAGTAGCCAAATACAAATCCAGGTTAGTTTTTTTAATCAAATTTTTGAATAAATTTACTATTGTTATTGCTTCCTTATGTAGTAACTAATAACAATAGCAATATAACAAAAAACTTGAAAATGACATATTTACCGAGCTTGGATCTTGCCCCAGGCCTTTTGGGAAGGAACAGGAACGAAGATGACAACAGCCTTCTTGCCACTGCCAACCTCAACCTATATTTACATTAAACAAACAGATCAAAAGAATAATTAGTTTCTTTTCTTTCATTCCTTTTGTTTATTTTTTGTGCATTGTTGAACAACGCAATTATTCTTTTGCATTATATTCAGATAAAATGAAAGAAAAAAAGTATTCGCTTTGTATTTACCTCCTTGGCGGCAGTGATTTGAAGAGGACGCAAGTCCTTCTTCAACTCGGGAACATTGTTCTCCAAGTCAACGAGAGCTTGAGCAACGGTAAGCTCGAATTCGGTCGTGGGCTGTGCACCAGCGATCTTGGTAATCTTATGAGAAGCCATGCTGTGCTATAATCAATAATAAAAAGTCGTTTATAAACATATATAATATATATATACAAAAGAGTTAGTATTATTCTGTGTTAACAACTAATGTCAAAATTGTCCATTGACAATTTTTTTTTCCAAGTAACCCAATCTTTTTTTTTCCATCCATCCAATTTTTTCCATCCATCCATTCAATCGTTTATCTTTCGTTTGCATCCATCGTTTATCGTTATTGTTGTATTCATTCCCTTCACACCCCTTTTCATTTCCCCAACCTTTCTATAATCTATTATATTGATATACGTACACGACGCGATAGAAAGGGAGGATTAGAATTAACAGCGGCCGCACCGACAACTTCGATTGTTAGCGGAGTTTGTTTGAATCACTTGTCGGAACAGAAAAAGCCATCGAGCTGCAACTTTTAAGCTAGGCACAGTTCAAATGTTTCTCTTTACACCATTGAACAACTTTGGTCTTGGTTGAATTAAGGACAATAATCATATAGTTCTTTATCATTGTATTAAATAGTTACATGTTATACTTTTATAGATGTTATGCTTATTACTAGCCAGAAATAGTACTCAGAGAATGTTTCGTCTAAGATAATTCGAACCTTACTTTTACTATATTAAATAAATTCGACTTGATCCTTGAGGTATATGTATTATATTTCTAACCAATAGATTATATTTAATGATTCAATTTATGAGTTGATTATATCAAAGGCTTGTAAAATAAACTCTTTATTCATTATCAGAATTATTATGAACATTATTACTTTTACAATTTTAATTATCTTGTGAAACACCACGACAGGGTTGGTTAGTAGTTGTCTTAAGGTTATGTTTTTATGACTACTCTTAACTATTATACTTTGTTTCAAATCCTTGACAAACTATGTCAGTGACGTTTGCCATAGGTACAGCATGTAATTATTTTACCCTTTTGATCAGTTCTAATATGCTTAGATCTTTTATCAGCCATCCGTCCCTTACATCCCAGGATCGTGATTTTTTTTTTGAGTTCTTAGCTGTTTCGCAATAATGGCTACAGAATGCATTTACGAGAAACTTTATAAACATAAAAGGTATCAGTAAACAAGGTCACCTTTTTATGATTTTTAAAAATGCTCCGTTCTCTCCAGTAATACCGGATAACTACAGACTTTTGATACAACTGAAGTCTATCCAAAACATTTTTTCATCTTCGATCATCATCTCTTTTGTTTCATGTGAGTATCTGCGCCTGATGAATCGGCTGTCATTTAAGAAAGACAGTAGCCGTGCGATTATCTGATGATTTTGACACTTCTTCTTCCTTCCTGGTTTCCAATACAATTGCCATATACATGAATATAATCCAAAGATTAAATGTATATTATTATTTTTGGATATATTTTCGGTCGCTTGAGGCAATTAAAAAAACTTGATGTCCGAACAGTAACCCGGAAACATTCTTATCCGATAATAAAATTTGACAACAAAATCCTCCAAGTCAAACGTAAATAATGATTTTGCTCTATCGTCTTAGCTGACTCGCTTCTGGATATGGCAGGAGAGACATGGCAAAGTCCTCTACCTATGAAAATGAAATGTTGCGGCTATCGTCGTCGTAGTTATCTCCAGAAATTACATTATCGAAGAAGATTAAAAAATATAGTCAAAAATAATAAACTAAATAGAAGTACTATTACAAAAATATCCAATATAATTGTAAATGCGAAAAGCGTTATAGATAAACCAACACCCTAAAAAAATATTATAGGGCATGCTAATCTAGAGAGCATGCTGGTCTTCGTCAGGTATTTTAGTGACGTACTTTATACTTTTTTGTCTTTTTCACTATAGATATATACGTTTGTATATGTAATATTACGAATACGTATATGTTGCATGTGGCAGCCAAGGCATCACAACATAAACTTTGTTGAAATGATTGCAAACATTTAGGAGCAATCATTTACTTTTTACCTAAAATATATTCAGGACCATGAGATCTTAGTTAAATCATCGAGGATTGATGTACATGAATTCAACGCGACTCTTTTGTTTTACATAAGAAAACACTTGCGAGATTTTTCAGTAAATTTGACTTTGCCTCAATAATACAAAGCCCGAGAGAAAGGGGTAAAAAATGATTCCGACTTCGAACTTTATTTCCCCCCCGCCTTATACATTCCCAAAAGATAAAAACCAACCAAGTGTCTGATGCAGCAAAAAATAATAATTCTAATGTTATTTAACATGGCTTAAATGCAGTAAGTTAGAACCACTCATAAATTGGCAGAAAAACGATACTCATGACTATGAATATGATGCCATCGAACCTTTACTGATAATATTCACTGATGAGTAATAATTAGATAAGTAGTGTTATTTCTTTTGTAGTTAAACGACTCGTATTTACCATCATTTTTATGCTTATTGTGGAACCATGTTATTAATCCATACAACAGGAAATAGGAGCAATAGATTAATAATACACCAAATATTATGCGCCCTGGACGATGATGATGATTAATACATTTCAAGTGTTACAAGGATTACACATTGGGCCCAGAATATTATGCGATAATTGATCTGGGTTTATAAAATAATATGCATAAATAACCAAACTCTTTCTATTTTTTTTTTCTATTTTTTTTACACTAAAAGCTCTTTTGATCTATTACACTTTATTAATTCACAAATAAAATGTCATCTGAACGTATCTTTGTTACTGGCGGAACTGGTAAAACAGGTGTTTCACTCATTCAAGAACTTATCAAACGAAATGCTCAAGTTACTGTATATGCTCGCTCCCCTGAAAAAGTAGTCAAGCATCCCAATGTTACGGTTGTCCAAGGCGATATTACTGACTTGGCTTCTTTCGAAAAAGCAATCGCTGGTCACACCCGGTTTTTCCTTCTTGTGATTGGTGTCCCAGATACGGATAAAATCAAAATCAATCTTGCACAAAAAGCCTATGCCGCTGGTGTTAAACAAATCATCGATCTTGCTGCACTTCGCGTACCTTGGCGAAGCCATCCACTTGTTCATCCTCACGAGAAATCTGAACAAGCAATTTATGACATCCCCAACCGTGGCTACTATATAACACTTAGACCAACAAACTTTATGACCAACACCGCTTATCGAGTGGAAACGGTAAAGTATCAAGATACTATTATTGACGCAGCTGAACCGGATGATCTTCAAGAATGGATAAGCCCGGAGGATATTGCTGAAGTGGCTGCCAATATTTTTATTGATCCAGTTGAAAAACACAGTGATGCTGCTTATGAACTTATTGGTGATTTGATCACACCTACCCGACGCGCAGAGATTTTGACCAAGGCTCTGGGTCGCCCTATCACTTATAAACAAATTCCGGTCCAAAAAATGTATGATCTTTATTTAGAGCAATTCAAGAGCCACGATATTGCATACTATTTAGCTACTTCAAGACGCTCAAATCCAGTTTATCGTGGATTACCTATATTACTGCGTCGCGAATCCGAGAATTATGAAAGTTGGGTAGCCAGGAATATTGCTACTTTTCAATAAATTGTATGATAGGAGGCGAAGCAGATTTTTGCTAGATTATTATAGAAATTAGCTAACTATATTCATATTGTAAAATAATAATAAAGAATGTTTTGTCAAACTATAATTTTAAAGATACCATATATCATTTTATGATCTAACGATTTCGGATTATTTGATTGAACGATATCAATAAATATTTCGTGTAATGATGTCTACGCATTTCTAAAGAAGACTATTACCTCATTGACAAATCTTAGCTTAAGCTAATTTTGATAGTTCTAATGTCCATGTTTATATTTAGATTTTTAACGTTGCTTTGTATTACATTGGCTCTGAGCTAATGTTCTGTTTTTTTTGTTTTTAGGGTGTGACAATTTCTATTGATAATCTGTTAATGGGATAATGTCAACATTAATCTGTTTAACACTGCATTCTCAATGTGACTAATATATTTGATAACAGAATTTACTTTACTTCTATATTATTCTTTTCAGGGCTGTTATAACAATTAACATAGCATTTTTGAAGTTCAAAAACTCCATATTTCTACCTACATTATACACCATAGTGAGGTTACACTAACTTTAGCATTTTTTATGTTTGAAGTGTAATTTATGTACATTAGATATTATTATTTTCATAAAGGATATAAATTGGTTATATCTTTTAACAATTTTTAGAAGAACACCCTTATACCTTAAACAATATAATGCATGATACTTATTACTAATGTTCAGGAACTTTATATGTGTCTTTGATAAGATAATTATTAATCTACAAACGATATGCTCTATGTCTACAACTCCGCTACCATGATTATTAATGCAAATCCACCCCATTAATAATACACAGCTCAAAATATTATGTAGCTATGGTATCGTCAAAGTAGATTGTTACACATTGGCATTACGTACAATTTATCTGGGTTATAAAATACATATAAATAAACAGCTCAAAAGAAATTCCTACCATTGTCGAATATCCTTTTCTCATTTAAAACTACAATAACTTTCTTTGATCCAATACACTTTCTTCTTATTACAAAAAAAAATGTCATCTGAACGCGTTTTTATTACTGGTGGTACTGGCAAGGTTGGATCCCTTGTTGTTCAAGAACTAATTAAACGAAATGTTCAAGTAACCGTGTATGCACGCACTCCCGAAAAAATTGCTCAACACCCCAATGTCACAGTCGTTAAAGGCGATGTTACCGATTTAACTCCTTTTGAGAAAGCAATTCCTGGACACACGCGTTTATTTTTACTTGTTGCGGTAGGTATTCCTGACGCTTCACAAGTCAAGGCCAATATTGCCAAAAAGGCTTATGCTGCTGGTGTCAAACAAATTGTCGATCTTGCTGCCATTCGCGTACCTTGGCGAAGCTACCCACTCCTCCATGTACATGAAGTATCTGAACAATTAATCTATAATATTCCAAACCGTGGTTATTTTGTAAGCTTGCGTCCCACCAACTTTATGTCGAATACAGCTTCTTATCTAGTGGAGACTATCAAGAATCAAGATACCATTACTGACTCTGCTGAACCAGATGATCTTCAAGAATGGGTTAGTACTCAAGATGTTGCTGAAGTGGCTGCCAATATTTTTGTCGATCCAGTTGAAAAACACAGTGATGCTGCTTATGAACTTATTGGTGATTTAATCACACCCACTCGGCGTGCAGAAATTTTAACCAAGATTCTTGACCGCCCTATTAGCTATAAACAACTTCCAGTCCAACAATTATATGAGCTTTATTTGGAACAATTCAAGAGTCACGAAATTGCATTTTATGCATCTACTTTCCGACGTTCCAATCCAGTTAATCGTGGTATGACTTTATTGCTTCGCCGGGAACCTGAAGATTATCAATTCTGGGCAATTAAAAATAAAGATTCATTTCTTAAATAAAATCTTCATAGTATAGTAAAAAAAGGGGATATTTATCTATATATAGAAGATTCTTGTTGTAAAATATTACATTGTTTTGAATAAAGAAATTTTATGTATATAATTAAAATCAAGTAACATAATTCAAAGTTGTATCTTATAAGAGATGAAAGATTTTACTGTATGCATTATTAATTTAAAATAATAACATGATATATACTACACTACTACCAATCACTTCTTAGAATATTCAAAAGGCAATTATTAATGTTACATTTGTATATATAATAAGAATAAATTTAGTTTATTAAAATAAAATGGTATTTAGAAATACAATTAGAGAAAACATGCATATAACAAAACAGAAACTGGTACATATATAATAAATACTTGGCATAAAATGGCATATGTAGTAGCAATGTAATATTAGGAACTTTTTATATTTGACTAAACCAAAATATAACTGCTGAGAAATTCAAAGGCTTGGTTGATATCATTCGATGATCGCATTAGGCTACTATAAGCAACATATAGATCGGGCCGTACAATTATAATAGCAGCTGGAGGTTCCGATTTGTCCCCCATGTATTTATCCAATCCCACTCGTTTCGAAATTGAATTCTGTACATCCCATTGCTCTTCTGTCCAAAAAACGTGTTCTAGATTATTCTTGTTATTATCCACATCCTTACTAACATATGTAGGTGCTTTACACTGTGTTGCGTGAACTGTTGATTCAATAATAATAGGTCGTACTGCGGCAGCACTATTCTTCTTTGGTGATCCAAAGTGTGTAAAATATTTACACCAAAATTCTTGAGTCCATTCACATGGATTAAAACTGCTAGGTCGCGTTGCTATCCATATAACTGAATGTTTACAACTTTCTTGCTGTAGTATTGTATGCAATGTTTGACGTTCAATGTGTTGATTATTGATCATCCGTTTACGAAGAGTAACTGTTTCAGGCATAAAATCACCAGGTACTATTGCAAGTTTGTCGCGAGGCGAAAGACCTTGAAATAATAAAGGAGATTCCTTTGGAATTTGCGTATGTAACTGATTATATAATAGTAATCCGAATAAAATTATTGGAATGTTATTTAGTTTAATAATATGAATACAGTATTAAGAAAGCTCAAATGTTACCTGCATCATTCTTCTGACAACAGGTCTCATTATAAAGCCGAGCGACAATAATAGAGGAGTGAGGTATGCTATTTGTATTATAAGTATTAATTAATAACAATAGTCATAAATGTAACAAAAATATATTATATAACCTGCTAAACCACTACGCAGGACGCTTAACCTTGTACTCGATCCCGTTGCTTGCATCAACTTTGCAACAATAGGTTCTCGCTGTGATTTTTTTATTAGATTATTAGTTATTAAATACTAAAACATTAAAAGATTCAATTATTATAATTAATATTATTGATTTACCTCTGCTGCATAAGAGTCCAATACTTTTTCTGGATCAGAAGCAAATCCGTTCAGGACTAGTGATAATTTCCATGCAAGATTACCAGCTAAATTATCATCCGATAATTATGAGTTCAATATATATATATATATATATACTTTTACCTCCTTTCTCCTTTCTTTTTCTCGCTTACCATCTTGCAAACCAAGATTGAGACCTTGTCCACCAGCAGGGGAATGACAATGAGCAGCATCTATATACGCAGAAATATATAGCACAAAAAATAAAAAGTTACTATTAATAATACTTTTTTTATAACTAATCATTCATTACCTCCTATCAGGAACGCACAATTTCGACGATAACCATTCGCTTTACGTTCATTAATTCGAAAAACAGAAAGATGTCGAGGTTCTTTTATTTTAATTTCTAATGGACTCATTCCTTGGTTGACAAGATCTTGTACTTGTTGAAGAGTTATACGATCGTTATAATTGATACCATGTGTCACTGTTTTATTTTTAGCGTCTTCCATTTCAACTTCATATGGACCCAAATTGACAAAGAATCGATAACGAAACAATCCGTTCTCTTGTTCTTCAACAGGTACAAAGCCTCCTAGAACTTTTTCGCCTAGTATTAGCCAGATGTTTTTTTTTTGTTGTGAAAATGAGTGAAAAAACTTATTTATTACCATCACCATTAATGAAAACTGATCCGCGCGTTCTTGATATGATCTCAGCATCTTTTCCTTCGACCGAAACGTCCCCTACTCCAAATCGAGTTGCTATAGAAAATCCATCATATGTCCAGTCTTCCATCAATTTACGAACACCTGAGTGAGTTCCGTCCGCACCTATAATATATTTTGCATGGATTGTTTTTATTTTTCCAGTATGTAAATCTTTTACTGTCGCCTCAACACCATACTCTTCATCGTGTTGCTTATATAAAACAAGTTCCGTGTGTCTGTTGATCATTTCTTCACCCAGTAATTGAGAAAATATCTTTTCAGTATTATGTTGTGCGATACTTGTAGCTTGTGGGAAACTAGTATCACCAGCCATATCAATTTGACCTCGCTTATTTTTGATTTTTATTGTTATTATTTTTTATATAAGTTTAGGACAACAACATGGTATGATATAAAAGAAAGCAAGCATACCTTTTTTCCATTAACGATAAGCTGTGTACCTTGTAATACTAGTGCTTCTTGTAAGATATGATGAGCAAGCTTAAAATTTTGAAGTGTTTCCATAGTTCGTGCTGTCAATGAAACAGCTCTCATTTCATATGTTGGCTCTTCTTTAATATCAGCGATATAAAAAGTGTGGTTATTTGCTTTCATCTATTATATAATATATTCTTTAAAGTATTAATATTTTTAAGTATATGTGTTTTGATATTGTTTTCTTTTACCCTTAATGCAAATAGTAATCCAACGGGTCCTGCACCTGAAATGAACACATCTACTTTTTGGGTTTCATCCATTTCTTCTTGATCTTATTTTTATTATTGTTACTATGGGATATAGAGCTTGATAATTTCAAGAAATTAAACGACATCACTAACTTTATTTTTTCATATATTTCGGAAAAGAAAGAATCCAAGTTATTCAAGGACCCTTTCTTTTTTTTAAAAAAAAAATGAGTCAAAAAAATACTTTTCATGCACAGAAATGAGATTGTGGACAATTCTTCCCGAATAGGTTCATTATTTAAATCAGGTGTGTGGCGGTGCATAAAAGAAAAGCTAAAATTAGATGAGCTTTTAGTTACACAGAGTTAAAAAAATAAGTGATCAACAAAGTTGCTGGGAAAGCGGGATTTTTATATTTCCGAGTTGATGCAGAAAATTGTATAATCAATCTGTTCATTGCTTATTAACTGTTGAGAGATATAAAAAAAAAACCATATTTTTTTGCTCAGTTAGTGTATAGAATCTGACATAATTCCCATCGTATTTTTATACGATTTAGAAAATAAAAATCACCAAGAATAATCTTCACTACATCCTTCATTGATTTGCTTTTCATTAATGAAACCACGTCGCTCCTTCTTGAAACCCAATACCCCATAATATGAATAATCAATACAAAACCTATTCAGACCAAAAATTCACATAAAACTTACAAGTATATGTTTATTATATATATGAAATTAAATAAAATATTATATATAAGTCTTATGTATTATTATAATTCAATGTAAAAATAAAGCTTCTATATTTCTGTTTCTGTTTAGATAATGAGTAACTAATTATATTATTTTTTCAATTGAAAAGCAAGAAAGTCAATAGCTAAATCAATTTCACTTGATGAATGTACCAATCCACTATATGCTACATAAAGATCAGGTCTCAAAATTACAATAGCGGCAGGTGGTACCCCATTCTTATTGTTCTCAATAACTTTATCCAATCCAACACGATTTGAAACTGACTTTGGTTCATCACAGTGATCTTCTAACCAGAATGAATCTTCGTAATAGTCTTGGGAAGTAACATAGTTGGGTAGCTTGTGCTTTCCTGTATGATGTGCAGACTCGATAATTAAAGATTTGACGGTTGATGTTGTTGTACCAAAGGTATTATTGAGTTTAATCCAAAAATCCTTGGTCAAAGCCGACGCAGGGTATCGAGAAGCTCGACTGGAGATCCACATAATGGTGTATTGTGACAATGGATTTTGTAACAGATGATGTAATGTAGTATGCTCAATATCATCTTTGATAAGGCGTTTACGTAGAGGAATTGTTTCTCGGAAAAATTCACCTGGTTCAATAAGGCTTGTTGCAGTAACAGTAGAAGTAGTGGATTGGAATAGTATCGGAGAATCTTTGGGAATCCTAGTATTGAGCTATTTATAATAAATGTAATAGCATAAACATTATTAAAAAAGAAAAAAAAATCTTTATAAGCTATTGAAACAAATATTTACCTGCATTACTGAAGAGTACATTGGGTTTGTGATCCTTGGGAATGATAATACAAAGGGTAAGACGAATTTACCTATAATTGCTATTTATGATTATATAACAGGTAGTACAATAGCACAAAGAGTAATAAGAATGGTAATTATTAGTTCAGCTCAAACTGTATGTATCAAGGGTTCCAAAAAAAAGTCACTGCTATAATATTTAAAATATTTTAATTTACATAATATGACGCCACTTCCAAACATATATTTACTGGCAACACCCGTGGCTTTCATTGTAGCTGCATCGATGGGTTCTCGCTAACGTATTATATACACATAAATAAAAAATCAGACATGGGGTATCTCTTTTAAAATAACGAATAACACGAGTATAGAGCATTACCTCCAGATTATATGAGTCCAGTAGCCTTTCAGGATCAGATGATAAACCATTAAGCACCATTGATAACTTCCAAGACAGATTATCAGCTAAACATATATATATGACAGTAAATTCAATTAATATTTATCTTAACCTGCTTTTGTTGATACATATATTGTAAATTAGTCTCATCTCTTCTTACCATCTTGCAAACCAAGATTCATTCCTTGACCACCTGCTGGAGAGTGACAATGTGCTGCGTCTATAGATTAAATTACATAACGGTATGTTAGACTCTAATGGGTTGAAAAGTCAAGTATAAAATACATAAAAATACATATAAGTAGATACCTCCAATCACAAATGCCCGGTTTCGTCGAAAACCATTGGCTTTACGTTCATTGATGTGGAAAATGCCAAGATTCCGGGTTTCTGTAATCTTGATTTCAAGTGGAGCAGCTCTGATATTAATAAGTCTTTGTAACTCTTCAATTGTAAGAGTGCTATTATGATTGATACCATGAGTAGCTTTTTTTTCGTGTGTCACTTCATATGGGCCAAGATTGCCAAAAACACGATACAAGTGTTTATTTTGGTCGTCCGTTCCAAGGGGAATACCTCCAACAATACCTGGATTTGAATCATTACTTATTACTTAAAAATGAAACATATGGGAAGGCAAAATAAACCATGTTAGTAAACTTACCATCAGAATGTAAAAATATATTTGCACGGAAAGGGTCCAGATTTTCAATGTCTTTTCCGGAAAGATATACATCACCAACAGCAAATTTTGTACCAACAGAATACCCTTCGTATGTCCAAGTTGGATCCGATTTACGTACTGCCGAATGAGTTCCATCAGCACCAATAATATATTGAGCGTGGACTATTTCTTCTTTTCCAGTATGTAAATCCTTGATCAAAGCCTCGACGCCTTCTTTCTCTTGCTTGTAAGAAACCAACTGAGTATGCCAGGTAATGTTCTCATAACCAAGTTCATCGATAAATCCATTCTCAGTTTCAGACTGTGGAATACTTGTAAGATATGGATAAACAGTATCGCCTTCTATGTTCATTTTAGCAACCTAATTATAATAAAGTATAGATTATATTGTGCATATACCAACATTTAGTATTCTTTTTATCATTGATTAAGGCTCTTCAACGTAATAGTAATAAGAAAAAGTGATACTAACTAATTCCCCTTTTAACATTATTCTGGTGCCTTGAACTACAAAAGCTCTTTTTAACAAAGTATTTACAAGTTTACGATGTTGAAGCGTTTCTAACGTTCGAGGATGAACGCCGAGTGCTCTTGTTTCAGTGGTAGCACTTTCTCTTGTTTCAACGATTTTGAAAGTATGACCCATAGCAGCCATCTATAGATATATTTATTTATTAGTACCCTTTCTTTTTGACTGCTGTCATAACAGATTACATGCACCTTATTTTACATATAAATAAGACATATATAACAAACAATATTAAGAATAATTAAACTGATGTTTTTACCCGTAAAGCAAAATACAATCCCGTAGGTCCAGCACCAGAAATGAGTACATCCACTTTTTCAATAAAGTTATTGACCATTACTTGATATTGTGAGATAAAAAAGAAAAGTTTGGTTGAATTTAATGTAAGTAAATTGATATGTGAAGAAGAAGAAAAAAATGTTACAAAATTGTTTGTTTATATAATTTCATACAGCAGATCAAAAAAAGGTTCCTATTATGTCAAGCTCGGTGATTGAGTAGCCGAGGATTTTTACTTTTAAGGCAAATAAGCTCAGCGAATTAAATTTTTTTTTTTACGGGTCAATGTCCGCCCGTAATAAAAGTTGATGTTTGATCAAAAAATGTACTGCGCATTACGGACAAACAAATCCAATCGATACATAAAAAACAACAACCAAGTTCTTGGCAGTTACAATAAATTAGCTATTTTTATAATATCGGCTAAATTGTTTTCATCCACTCCATCAAACTTGGGGTCTTGTATAGCTATGATTATCATCTAGTAATAACGGTATAAGTAAATAGTGATTTTATATTACCATACACTTGGGTACGTAGAAAACAAGTATTACCACATGTCCAGCTAGTACATTCCGAAAATGACTCACAACAAAAAGTGACATTACGATATTATTTCTCCAGAAATGCAAATTATGTTTCCCACTCTATTATTTACTTGTAAATACTTATCATGTATTTTTATGTAGTAATAATTCGCTCAAGTGATTTTTACCTTATATGATACACAGATAAAAAGCATGTTTTAAATAATGAGGTAAAACAAAATACTGATATATCACAAAAGAAGATCGGATTTATGCCTTGAACAACGAAACCTTTTGATCCGGTGATGACTTTATTTTAATCAAGTCTAGTTATTATTTTGTCGTATCATCATATAAATTATGCTTTTTATTCATCGTCATCTTTTTTTTTGTTGGGGAAGGGGGTGATAGATTACACTTATTGTATTAATAACAAAAATGTTATATAAAAAGCATTTCTTCAATTGATATGACTACTACTACTACTTTTGATTATTTCTTATACTTTCTGGAAATAGGAAAAAGAAAATGATGGCAAAAATAAACTGATATGCGAATGTTCTTATCTCTTCGGAGTTTTCTAGATTACACGTCTAATGTTGATTATATTGATAAAAGTAAGATATAGCGATATGAGAACAGACTTAGATGACCAACATAAAATATGGATTTAATCAGAAAACACCATTTCTGCTTCGGCGAACGATTCGAGCTCAGTTATTTTTTACTTTCAGGGTAAATGATTAAAACATCCTCTTTTTTTTGAATCAGATAGGTTTTATTGTCATTTTATTAGTACAAGTTGTAATTATTATGTAAGAAAAAAGAAATATGTATAGAAACATGCAATTTTTTTTTCTCTAAAAAGAGAAAAAATGTATAAATATGTACAAAAAGCAATTATACTACTAATCAAGACTTATTAGCAGTTGTAAAGAATGATTTGATATTTGCTGAATTTGTTACTGTTGATATTGTCTTTCTCTTTTTAGTGGACGATGAATTACTATTTTTGGTGGTGTTCTATATATAAAATATGTAACGTTCCCAATAAGATTAATATGTATATATATATATATTTCATTTTGAATATAACTTTATACCTTTTTGTTTCGTGATTTTTCTAATAATCCCAACGCTTTTTTTAATCCGGTAGGAATTGGACAGCTTTCGAGTTCTTCAGATGTAACCCATTTCATTTGTTGATCATCATCTTCTACCTGGCCATAGTACTCTTCAGATACTTGAATCCATTCAACGTGATACACCTTACGAATATGTGAAAACAAATGAACAACATTGCCAAGATCTTGTCTTTTTGTTATTTTTACATCCTGTTGATCAAAACCGTATCGTTCATGTAAATAATCCTTCGCTTTTGCAGATCGCTCCTTGTAAGTTGTTTCTAAACTTGCAAGTTCTAGTGTTGGAAATTCCCACAATCCTGCTAATAATCCTGTCTTTGGTCGTTTAGAGATAAGATATTTTGATTCAGATTGAACGATATATACTGCACATTCTATTATATCCATTGGGTCCAACAAACATGTAATAGTCAGCGATTATGTTATACATGTATTTTCGTTTTCCTTCCTCTTCTCTCTTTTTTAATACCTTCATCTCGAGGTTTTTTCTTTTCTGGTTTCGTTGGGTATCTGAAATAAATTAAAAAGAAGTGTTAATTAATATATATATAATTTAATCAAAAGTAAATATTGTTACCTAGTGACAGCATAATCCTCATCATCATCTAACTTTGATTTAATTTCTGGACAATAAGTACATTCTATATAATATGTATTGAGAGAAGAAGATCTAATTAATATCATAAAAAAATAATAAAAGTGACAGATAAACCATTGAAAAAATTCTCCCTTTTTTTTACCATGATCGATTGTTCGTTTACGTTTCTTTTGTTCCCAAAATTTTTCAGTTTTTAACCGTGCATGGATTTCTTTTTGTGCATAAGCATAACAATTTTCTTGTAAAGGACAGGATTCACATTGAGGATTTTGTGGTGTACATACACGTGCACCCAATTCCATCATAGCTTGATTAAAATCACCAGGACGTTCTTTTGATACTAATGTTCCAGCTATCTCCCTATAAAACCATATATATATTCATTAACCCTATTGTATCATCCAATCTTTTTTCAAGAAAAAAAAAGAATTAATAATCCACCAGAATAATTCCACAGTATTGGCTTTTTTTGGATCTGCAGCAATAGCACGTAAACGAGCAACAACACGAATGACATTACCATCAACGACAGGTGTTATTTGATTAAATACAATGGATGAAACTGCACCAGCTGTATAACGTCCAACACCAGGGATATGTTTTTGTAAATCATTTGCATTGTTTGGTAATAATCCATCCAATTCATTACATACTTTTTGTGCACCTTCCCATAATCGTCTTGCTCGAGAATAATAACCTAATCCTGTCCATAACTCATTTACTTTCTATTATATTGGTAGTTATATAAGTATATATGACTATGTTTCTTTTTATATTTACATGATCAATAAAATATTATACTCTAACCTCAATATCAGCATTTGCTAAGTCTTGAATTGTTGGAAAAGCTTCCATCCATCGATTATAATAAGCAATGACAGTTGCCACTTGTGTCTATAATAATATTAATAATAAAATGGTTAATAAAAAGAGATTAACAAAGTAATTCTTTAGTTTACCTGTTGAAGCATAATTTCGCTCACCCAAACTATTAATAATAATAATGAGTATTCCATTTATAGAGCCTAAATACAATATCTTTTTTATATACCTTCATAAGCTCTTTGACCAAGTGCCTTAGTGATTATAATACATGTTAAAAATAAACTTATTATACATATAATATCTTGGGGAAAAAAAAAAAGGGTATTCACCTTTGAATCAAGATCTGTACGCGTTGGTTTACGCCAAGGCATAGTTCGTTTTTCACGATCGTAATAATCAAGTAAGCGATCTTGAATTAAATGTTGTTCCTGAGAAGAAACATTATGAAATGTATTATTATGAGCAAGACAACCTGATTGTACACAATCTTCTATATCAATCTCATTAATTGTCATTTTTATTATTCAAAATTATTATTATTCAAAAAAAAAAAAATCATTTGTTGAAACAAAAAAGACTTTTTTTTACCGCGAATCAAAAGAATTCGTGTAACCATTGTTTTTTCTTTAACTAAATTTTATTCTTTTATAAATGATAATAGCAAAAATGCGGTATAATAAAACGAATGAATGATTGGAATGGAGTGAAATGAAATAGGAAATGAATTATGATTCAAAGCTTTTTTCCCAAAAAGTTGTATCTTTTTGTTGTTGTGAAAGTTTTTGTTTCGAATGAGTCATCCATCGTATAGCTGCTTTCATACCTGGATAAAGCATTCCAATATTTAATTTCCACCATTCTCGATTATATTTCATTTGTCTGTCATAAGATTGATCCAAAAAATCCTTATAAAATATTGATAATGCTTCTGGTGTTACGTTTTCTCCATTTTGTTTTACTAAAATATAAAGCAATAATAACAATTAGTCTTTCTTTCTATTGATCCATATAAAACTTATCATCCTTACATTTATCTTCATATTCTGCTTTAGCATTTATAAACATCTTGTTATTGTTATACCAAAAGTTCCGATTGAATTCATCTACTTTTTCTTTTAATTCTCTCCATTCTTTTTCCTATAATATATTCATATATGTATTTAGTTTTTTATGATATAAAATATACTTTATTGTAATATTAAATAATTAAAACATACGGCATTCGATTCTTTTGAAAAAACATAATATCGTACAGGTCGTAAATTGGAAACTGGATCAGGTGTACCAATCATGTCTGCTGCAATAGGTTTTAATAAAGAATCTGCTGACACTCGTGCATTTGTTGTTGTTGTTGTTGAATAATGTCGTTGTTTAATAATAGCACGAGTACATGTGCATACTTTCCTCTATTTATTTAAATAAAAATAAAAACTATTCATTAATAAAATTGATAATCATTCTTTTAAGTAAATATAAAATCAACTTACACGAACAAGTGGTGTCATTTTGAATGTATTTGGGAAAAAAAAAAAAAAAAAAAAGTGGTCAGGAGTAGAAGGTACCAAGTATGTTTTTTATTTTTTGCTTGGGTTAAAATTTCATAGAAGAAAAAATTAAAGTCCGCCCAATAATCCTTTTTTTTACCACCAAAAGCAACCTGGATACTTTTGATACTAAAGTTATAAGTTATCGAGTTGAAACTAAGCATAATTACTATTTTAATAGAGGATAAATGTAAATATTTGTTTGTTTATTGTTAAAAAATATTATATTTTAGTTTGGCTAGTTTTATTATTGTAAACTAAATATATGCATTATGCAATTACCTTTTATAGTAGCGATAGTTATATTCCCACAAGTCACAAAAGATTCAAAAATTAGGGGGTTATAAGTCGATCGTTATGGTATAGAAAAGTGACATGTACCTCGGTACCTCTGTCACATTATAAAATTGGAACGATACAGAGAAGATTAGCATGGCCCCTGCACAAGGATGACACTAACGCTCAGAGTTGGATCGCACTTCGGTGCCACTTTTTTTTTTTATATTCTTCTTTTATTTTTTTATATATTTTTTTTTATATTATTTTTTTCATATTATTTTTTTTTGTATATTTTTATATGAAGGGACAATATAGTAATAATATACTGATACTACGTGTTCTCACTCCCTTATTCCCATCTCCTTCCTTTTTAAACTTTTATCTCTCTCTCGCACAGCCCACCATAGTTTGGTTGAACACCATAGCTTTTTTAATAAGAACCTATCATAAATTATTATGATGAATATAGACGTTTTTTTTTATGTGGCCCTTCTATGATTACCTGGCCAAATAGAATTAAAGCGGAACGAACTTTGATCAATGAGGAAAAATTATTTTGAAATGTCAACTCCAGCCAAGAGACTTTACCATAAATAGTCTATTTTATTATATTAAAATTGAAAATTATATTTTTTATTTCTATAAACACCTTACTCCTGAAAAATTGTTTCCAATATAAAAAGATTAGAATGTAAATATATACTAACAATACTTGTATTGTCGACCATTATTACATGATTATAAAAAAAGATACGCTTAATACTTATAAATCGTTTATATCCTTGATTCATCAGAGCATCTGATAATACATAAGAATGAAATCAATATAATCTGATGACTGGACTTGTTAGATTACTCTTTGTATAATTTCATATATTCTGTATATGGAAGAATAGAAAAATAGTTGTCTAACTTGGTTACTATGGTAAATGAATTGATCCTATCGTGAGTGTAATAATCTTATTGCCAATGTTCTATGAATGGTGAATGGATTGATAAAAACGGATTTTATCTTTTTTGTTTGTGTTATTTATTGATGACGATTTTTCTTTGCCAGTAGTATTAGTTGAGGTACAAAACACAGTAGGCAAAAAATTTTACGACGTATATAATCAAATATTTCAATCATATATACAATCAACATGGCCAAAAGATTCCGTAGTCTTAACAATGCGTGTTAAAAAAAATTGGTAATTCGTGTGTTCAACATGAAAACTTTATTAAAAAACTTTTTTTAGGTAAAGAGTGATTATATAATTACACGTACAATAGTAAATGGATACTTGGAATAGCATCACAAGAACCACAGTGTCGACAATAATAATTATAATAGCTGTAATAGTAATAGTAGTAGTAGTAGTAACTATAATAGCACTCAAAATTATTATTAAAT
Organism: Circinella umbellata; assembly: GCA_025093555.1. Lineage (NCBI taxonomy): Eukaryota > Fungi > Mucoromycota > Mucoromycetes > Mucorales > Lichtheimiaceae > Circinella > Circinella umbellata. The sequence goes on from JAIWNF010000056.1 coordinate 227,609, forward strand.
AAGGTCTCTTATCAGAGTCCCTTTTGTGGTACCAAAACAAGGGCTTCGTTGAGTTAACACTAGCATGTGCGTAAGTAACCTCTCGGCATTATTTTCGCCTTTAATATGAGCAACTCACAACACTATTGTAATAAAATAATCGAGCGCAATTTATTTATACAATTACTACGATCTATGCAAAATGAATAGTAATAAAAAATGAACTGGATCGTTTTATGAGACATAGAACCGATCGGGTTCTCAATTTCTTTAATTCTAGGATTTCTTAAGCTAATTCTAGTATTCAATAAATTGATTATTGGTTATGTTGGCTTACTAAAACTGTAATTTGCGACATTCAAGAATAGGAGTTAAAGAATTAAATCCTATGTCTATACTGTAATTATAGTTTGAAACTTTGTGCTTTGATGTCATTGCGATTTTTTCTATTGCTGTTCTATTCATCCGAAAGATTTTGCTTTAAATAACTTAACTTTATGTGTTCGCTTCTACAAGAAAAAAATCGGTCAAGTTAATAGAAATTCGCAGAGATATAAAAATAAAATAAATAAAAATAAATGCTTTTCTTTTTTATAAATGTTCACTCCATCAGACGCGCCCAACGCATCACACCAAGGGGCCTGTAGATCGCTGTCAAATGCAGCACTTCCCACTCCTGATATTCCCCGAGTCTTTCTCACCTCATCCACCTGGGAAAAGAAATATCCCAAAACATAGCTGCGGGTCATGACGCCTACACAAGATGGAGTAGATATTTCGCATTACAACGAGGGGCCCGTAGACCGCTGTCGATTGCAATACTTCCCATTCCTGGTATTCCCCAGGTCTTTCTCACCTTATCTTGAAATATAAAATAGATCCCAAGACGTAGTTAGAGGGCAAAATTGTAAAGTTGTAAAAAAAAACCAGAACGCGTTCATTGATGAGCAAAATATATGAGCAGCATTTTGTTTCAGCCTCATCCTTCATTATATTACAACCTAACTTGTTGGAAGCCATTTTGCAGCGATATGCATGCATTATTTTTTTACATTATGTTCCTGAAACACTTAAATCTCAAACTATGTCAAAATTGTGAAAGTTGAAAAGAGATCATAAAGATTAGCAAGGTCTCTGTAATAATCAATAAAGCTATATTGATTATACAAGGTCATAATAAAAATCGACCATAATATTTCATTTAATATAAAAGCTACTAGAATATAAAATATATTGTTTGATTTATAAAAATGACAAATAATGTTTTTGTTATCATATATGGATCGATCTAGTTTTTTCATATTACTAGTAAAGCATATTATATTATTATTCATTATATCAATAATAAATAATAGCATATATATTTTGAATTAATCATTATCGTTTGACCTCAATATATATTACGTTTTGAAAAAAAGATGCTTTGATATACTGTATGGAAAGGTGTATGATTAAGCTGTAAACCCTAATTGTACATCTTTTCAATCGCACACTTTTTTTCGTGTCACCAATGTAAAATCGTCTATAAAAAGTGGGAGAATTTACAAACATTCAGTTTTCCTTTAAACTTCTGAATGGTTTCAATCAAAATTAAATAACTGAGGGAGGGAGACATATGTACTTATCAATGGTGGTGTTATTTAATTGAGAGAACAGGTTTTTTTTAAAATGACTAGTTATTTTGAAATTATTACAATCTCTTTTACACCTAGCTAGACATTTTTCAGTGTCTTATGATCCATAAACAATTTCATATCTTAATATAAAAAGACACTATAGTACCTTACCATCATTCATGTAAAACTGGTGTTTGCTCCGGTCAACTCTCCAAAAAAAAAGGCTGGTTACAAGTGATGAGGAAATTTACAATGTTTTTGAACAGCTTATCAAACGAATTAATAAACACTGTACTTGATATGGAACTTATTTTCTTTATTATTTGTCATCGGTGATACCTTTCATTTCTGTTTAAGAATTTATAAGAGCACAATTAAGATTTTACATGACATATGAACTTTTCACTTTTTGAAACGCAAAAAAATAATTACATTTATTTATGATTTTACCGCTTTAATCTTTATTTCAAGTTAACTTGAATGTGAATAACTATTAACTATTTGGTAAAGAGAATGCTTTCTCTAAAACGTAGATTAATTGTTGTGTACATTTATAAACTATAATGAACGTTCTGGTGAAACCCAAGCATCCTCATCATATATATGTGAACAGCGTAAAAAGTGATCGAGGCTTGTGGATTTAAACTTATATTGTATCTATCCCAGTCAAGACCTTTTGGATTAAACAAATGCAGAATATCTATCCCGAGTAGAAATTGTTGTACCACCAAGTTTAAAATAAAATCGCCCAACATTAGTGAAAACTCTGTATATGTTTTCATAATTGATATAAGGAATCTGGCATAATTTACATTGACGGATCAGTACAGACACCCCCTAGCCCTTTCTCGATTTTACCGTAAATTTGAGTCTCAGAAACCGGCAATATGTTTGTCCGTTTAAAATTCCGATAATGGTAATAGTAATAACAATAAAAAAGTGATAATAAAAAATGATAATAAAAAATGATAATAAAAAATGATAATAAAAAAAAGTGATACGTAATAATAATAATAATAATAATAATAATAATAATAATAATAAAAGTAATGATAATGGATGATGGTAAAAATTAATAATTCAGAGTTAATCTTAAAATACATGGGTCCTTGATGAAACATGTAATAATTGTAGAATAAAAAGACCATGCATCAAAAAATTATAAATACAGACTTGAATATGATTAATTAAATAATGACTATCATTTTATTTACTTTTATATAAGTTTATGGATTCTCATAAAAGACCATATTTCTATTATCTGTTTTACCTTACCTTGTTTGATTATATTTACCACTTGTTGAACAAAAATACGAATAGTGGATGAGTAAATGAAATAGGAATCTAAACATATAAAAAAAATGGGTAGAAATGTAGTTTAGAGGTAGCGTGTATATGGATTATCGTCACGCCACGTTCGATCACGGCGTCGTCGTTCACGATACCGACGAACATGATGAAAGTAATCATTGATGTTGTTATCACGGACTGAACGATCAAAGACGTCACGTTGATGCTGGTCTAATAAACCACGATAGTTGTTATAAGCACCACTAAGTGCTTGCTGCATATTAGCAAGTGCTTCCTGAAGGTGAGCAATCGACTCCTCTGCTTCTATTTGTTGTTGCCATTGGTCATTGACTATTATATTTTCTCTTTCTCCTTAAAATAAGAAAAAGTAATAATAATAATAACAATTTTCTTTTTGAAAAAAACAGGTACTTTATTTTTTTTTTGATCACTGAGTTTTTTACGGAAACAAATTTATCCGCAATTTTTTTCGGGTCACGTGTACGGTAAAATCGAGAAGGGGCTGGCTAGTCGGTACAGCACCGATATAAGGCCTCTGAGATTAACCGAGTGAGCCATTATTTCTTTTTTTTTTCTGATCCTTTTAAGAGTAGCTCATAGGTTAAGATATGGTTTCAACCCCACTCTTTTTTTTTATTATATCTTCTTACCATCACTCATCTGAATTTTTTGATAATAATATATTCTTTCTGTGATTTAGTAATGACTAGTTATTATTATTATCAAATGTAAGAGATTTCTACAAAAAAGAATTACAACTTGCTTAAAATTGCTATTGATCACCTAGAATCCAAGCAACATTGTTTTTTTTTATGGTTTGATTCACAGCAACAGAAGGCATAAAATACTAGAAACGATATAAGCTAGTCTTAACAAAGAATAAGAAAATATTATATTATATTGCCGGCAACAGATTATTTTTTTATAATGCAGAATTTTTAAACAATAAATATATATATATATGTAAATTGCATCGGATACTATATCACATGTATGTCAACCTTATTCCATATATTTTATCACCAATGAATGTGCTGGGCTCAGTCTATCTTCTCTATTATAATTATTTATTAAGATTAATTTTAAATGCTAATATTTAGTGCTCAATCAAATAATGTGCTAAAAAAAAGTTCTATAATACGCATTTTCGTCATATGATGAGAAAAAATTATTGACATCATATCAATTTTCTACTATTAATTTGATATGGTGCATCAAAAAAAAAAATTCGTGAAAAGTTACATTTTTATCATTAAACCTTATATCTAGCAACTTTATCAATATCAATAGATATATTATATTGATTAACACATACTCCAGAACCCAGAATATTTGTTTTTTTTTATTTGAGGGCAAATGTGGATGTGATCCATAATATTATAAAAAAAATTCATGCGTTATAAATAAACAGTTATTGAATTGATAGTGGGAAACTGCACCTTAGTTAGAGTAAAAATAAAACTTTTACCACGAGGATAAATCTTTATTAAGTAGATCCAAAAGAAAAAGGATATGATTTTAATACAACCCATGTGTTGCTGTCCATTTAAATCATCCGAGGACCATTTTTTTTATTGTTAAGATTATTATTACTTTTATTGCTGTTCCTGGTAAATAAAAGATCGGAGAGTCAACTTTTTAAAAGAACCATGATTGAAAATGACCAAAATTAGTTTAGTCTTTCTTGGTTACTAATTATAGGTCTATTATTATAACTAGAACCCGCCACCATAGCAACAACTATAACATTTTTAGCACATGTCAAGGTGGGTGAGTTTTTTTTTTTGTTGGGCTATAATAAAAAAAAGAAGGGGAAATTGATACAATGATGATATATGAAATATAATATATATACTTAAAAGGAGAAGTCACTTAAAAAGATGATGAATCATGGATTAGAATAATTATATGCAAGGTATTATTGTGGTGTGAGAAAAAAAAAGCTCGGCGAAACGATTGTAGAAAGCAAAAAAAAAAAAAAGCTACTTTAAAGCAAAGAGGAAGAATTTAGGCTTGTTGCCAATGAAAAATTATTCCACTTTTTGCTCCTTCTTTGCCTCTCTCTCCACTCCCTCTTCTTTCTTCTTCCTCCTTTTTTTTTTTATAAAAAAAAATCCTTAGTTCGACCATAAATACACGAAAAACTTTTCTTTTTCTTCATATTATATTTTATTTTGTACTTTTATAACGACACTCACTCCTTCACTCTCTTCTTTCAATATACTTTGAAAGAGAAAATAATAATAATAATAATAAGAAAAAACATCCCTTAATTTTATAATATTATTATTATTCATATAAAACTATAATTTTTTTTTCTCTTCGTTTATATATCATTCCTTTTTATTTTTCTATTTATTTTAACGTTTATACAACAAAAACAATAACGATATGACCGCCACAGAACAAGAAAACCAACAACAACAAACAGCCACTATACATCAACCTGAAGATTCTTCATCAAAAAATACCTCTGCTTCTATCCACAGTTCTTCAACGGATGATACCAAATCATGGGATGGCCACTCTACTGCTGAAGAAGCATCCCTTGAAACAATTGCAACCAGCCCACCTCAGCCTTCCATAAAAGAAGAAGAGGAGGAACAAAAATCACACTCACCACCACCCGCAACGACGACGAGACGACGTGGTAGAGGATACACTGTAACGCAAAAAGACATACCCAAAGAATCTATTAATAAAACAACAACTCCCTTAAAAGAGGTGGATGAAAATGATGATAATAACAGTATCAACAACTTTAATGAAACAAATAAACAACAAGACGATCAAGTGGATGAAAACGATAAGAAAGAAGATATTGATTGGGGTAAATTTATCGATAATTCGTTTTTTTTTAATTCTTTTGAGAATAAGATAATATACACTCTGTTGAAGAAGGGATTATATTAACCAGAACTGACAAAATAAAATATGTTGATCCGTTTTCAATATAGAGTTCTGGTCTAAAGTAATTTCGGACTTTGACAGCGTTAGAAAATCAGAACGACCCATCTTATCAGCACATATTCAACGTGGTGTACCTCCTTCATTACGAGGCATGATTTGGCAATTATTTGCTAAATCTAAAAATCATTTATTGGAAGAACGTTATTTACAATTAATCAATGAAGAATCAGTTTATGAAAAAGCTATTGCTCGTGATCTTCCTCGAACATTCCCAAGTCATCCTTATTTTCAAGGAAAAGCTGGTCAAGAAGCTCTTTTTAATGTTGTAAAAGCATATTCAATTTATGATAATGATGTTGGTTATTGTCAAGGAATTTCCTTTATTGCTGGCCCGCTTTTACTTAATGTAAGTAGTAGTTTCTTTCTTATTATAATTATCGCCATACCACTTCTTCGATAATAAATAGGAAAAAAAAGGGAGGGGGAAGAAATCGAAAAATAAGAGTCTTACATAATATAACACATTTATCATTTAAAATATATAGATGCCAGAAGAGGAAGCATTTTGTGTTCTTGTACAACTCATGAATCAATATAGTTTACGAGGTCACTTTACACCTCAACTCGATCTACTTCATCAACGATTATATCAGTTTGATGGTGTTTTACAAGATCATTTACCACACGTTCATCGACATTTTGAAACACAAGGTATTCGTTCCTCCATGTATGCATCTCAATGGTTCATGACCCTATTCGCCTATAAATTCCCACTTGACTTTGTTTTTCGAATCTACGATATTTTACTCGCCGAAGGTATCGAAGCTTTATACAGTTTTGGTTTAGCTTTGATCCAAAAAAACCAACCCACGATCCTCAGTTTAGAATTCGACAATTTAGTCAATTACTTGAAAAGTGAAATGCTCGAGGCATATAATAGTGATGCAGGAGAATTGATCCGGGACGCCTATATAATCAAAATCTCTCCAAAACGGTTTAATAAACTAGCCAAAGAATATCGAGTGGAAGCAGCCAAAGCACATAATGAAGCTGAAGCCATTGAAACATTAAAAAAACAAAACAAAGCATTGACTGAAACCATTCGCAACTTGGAAGGCAATTTAACGGATCTAAGCAAGGATCATGCACAAACTGCCAATGAGTTAATTGAATCAAAAATGGATATTGCAAGGATCAATGATGAAAATGATGCACTTAGACAACAATCACAGGATTTGAAAAAAGCATTGGAAACGTTGCCTCAAGAAATTGAGGCGAGAGTAAAAGAGGAAATGGAAATTTTGGTGACAAAGAATGCGGCTTTGGTACAAAGGAATTCTGCGTTAGAGGATCAAATGGCTTATATGGAAAATATGGTGGCAGATATCAAGACAAAATATTCAGAATCTGAAATAGATCGAGAGTCATTACGACAACGACTGTTAGATTTAAAGCGACTAGTCGATTAATAAAATAATAACAGTAACAAAAAAAATAAAATAAGATGAAAAAACAAACAAACAAACAAATGAAAATAAATAAAGCAAATAGAAATCAATCAATTATTCTTTTTTTTTTTTTCTGGATAATATAATAAATAATTAGGAACGCAAGAAGTGTATATATTGAGTAGATGTTTTAAATGAAATGATAAAAGTGATATACAAGAGAATATAGTTACTCATCAAATAAAAAGAATAAGTAATAAAAACAGGACTGTTTTCTTTCCCACACACCATTGCATATAAAAAAATAAAAGATGGTTTTAGGTACGTTTATTGCTATATTTTTTTTTTTTTTTTCACTTTTTTACAGAGTGGCGGCGGTGCAAATAAATTTCGACCAAAAGAGGACAGAAGTCTTCCACCGAGTCAAGAAGATAAACCTATCGCAAAAGAGTTATTCTCGTTTAAAGAGTGTGTCAACAAATATATAAAAGAAAGAAAAAAAAATCTTTTTTTTTTTTGTGTTTCTTTTTTCTTCTTCTTTTTCTCAACTACCCAACAACTTCTTTTTCTTTTCTCTCATTCTTTCTCCCCCAAAAAAAAGCACATATACATACAATGCTTTCAAGATTCCAAAACCGTGCTTCTACATCGCTTGCTACCTTGGCAGCACGTCCTGCTACTAAGCGTTTCTATGCCGCTGCTGCTGCTGGTGAACAAGAGGTTTGTATATAATATATAAATTTTTTTTTATTTTATTTTGTTGCTAGGGGTGGTGTAAGTGGTAATAGTAAATTGACACGAAAAATCATAAAATTCAATTCAATAGCTCAAGAAAACTGCATTGTATGATTACCACGTACAACACGGTGGCAAGATGGTTCCATTTGCTGGTTATGCTATGCCTGTTCAATACAAGAACATGGGTATGTTGGCTTCTCATTTACACACTCGTGAAAAGGCATCTATCTTTGATGTATCCCACATGCTTCAAACTCGGTAAGATATAAAATAAGACTATAAAATATGGGATAAGGAAGGCAGGGGAAGGGAGAAGGGAAAGGGAGAACGATATATATGTATATATTGTATGTTTTTGTATGTATGATTTTGAAGGAAACTAAATCAAAATTATATGAATATAAATATATAACTAGTGTTGTTGGCAAGGACCGTAAAAAGTTCTTTGAAACCATCACTGTAGCTGATTTACATCAAATGCCAGTCGGTCAAGGCTCTTTGACTGTTTTCACCAATGAACAAGGTGGTATCATTGACGACACTATTGTTATGCAACAAGATGATTGTTTATATGTCGTATCCAATGCAGCCTGTGCTGACAAGGATTTGGCTCATATCCGCAAACATCTTGCTGACTTTCAAAACAAGGGTGGTGATGTCGATCTCCAAATCATTAACGACCACTCTTTGATTGCTATTCAAGGTCCTAGTGCTGCTACTGCATTGGAAAAATTGGTTGGTAAGGATCTTAATGACTTTGGATTCATGCATGGTCGTTTCATGGATGTAGCTGGTATTCCCTGTCACATTGCTCGTTCTGGTTATACTGGTGAAGACGGTTTTGAGGTAAAAACAATAATTATTATACATTGAAGGATAATTAGTTTGGATTTCAATAATAGATAATAACTTATATATTGTATCCTTTTCTTGACTGGTTATACATATAGTTATCCGTCCCTACCCCAGAAATTCTTGGTATCACTGAAAAGTTGATGGCTCATCCTGATGTTGAATTAGCCGGTCTTGGTGCTCGTGATTCTCTTCGTCTTGAAGCAGGTTTATGTCTTTATGGTAATGAATTGGATGATACCACTACTCCCGTTGAAGCTGGTTTGACTTGGACCATTCCTAAATCCCGTCGTGAAACCGGTGGTTTCTTGGGTGATAGTATCATTCTTAACCAAATCAAGGATAAGAAGAGCATTCAACGTCGTCGTGTTGGTTTGATCGTTCAAGGTGCTCCTGCTCGTGGAGGTGCTGAAATTTTGGATGGCGAAGGTCAAGTCATTGGTCAAATCACTTCAGGTTGTCCATCACCTGTTTTGAAAAAGAACATTGCCATGGGTTATGTCAAGAGTGGTTTCCACAAGAAGGGTACTGAATTGAGCGTCAAGGTCCGTAACAAGGTTCAAAATGCCGTTATTACAAAGATGCCTTTTGTTGAAGCTCATTATCATAAATAAGAACGTTTTTCAAAAAAAGAGTATTATAATATCATAGTATAATATAAAATAATATATCATCCCCATAACATTTACTTTACCTCTATCCTATCTCTCTCCTTCTCCTATGTAAAAAAGCAAACAAGTACCAACACACTCTCGTACATCACGCACAATTTCTCCTTCTTTTCATTTCATTCATCCATACTTTACAAATTATATAAATATATATATATTTTTACTGTAAAAATTCAAATCCACATCGTTGGCTATTTAGAAACATTCTCCCCCCATAAAAAAAGTGAGAATGGACAATCATTCATCCGGATGGTTTCAGTTACTTGTTGCACTTATCGTCGAAAAAAAAATTGTTTCTTTTTAGTTCTGTCTATAAAATCATATTTAATGAATGGGTATAATTTATATAGTTATAGTTACAGAAATGCAAAACGGTTTATTATTTTCTCTATTTATGCATAATAAATGAAGGGGGGAATATATATGAGTATGATGATTATGAAAATGATAATTATTATTACTTAGACGCTGTTATTTTTTCTTTCTTTCTCATTATTAAGTATCTGGAGTGGGTAACTTTCGTTTTTGAGTTAATACAGCGATAACAATGGTATATACAACAATAACTAAAATACAAAACGCTGGTACAATAAATCGAAATAATTGTACAGGTGAACACGATAATCTATATATGTATATTAAATAAGTTTTTAGTTTCAACCTTTTAATACTATTGCTACTGGGTTACTACCGTTACTTAAACTTACTTGCTGAAAGAAAGTGTACTAGATTTTCTATTATGTTCAGGCATGAAATAAGGATCTTCATCGTCGTCATCACTTTCAACATAAGTAGCGAATTCATGAGCTTCCTCTTCGTCTTCTTCGTCTTGGTTTTCATTTAATTGAATTGCTGCTGCTGTTGTATTATTATTGTTGTTACGTTGAATATTACTATTACTACGACTGGGACTTTCTCTTAATGCAATTGGACCATAATCATCTTTACGTAACATATTTATGCAGAAAATAGAAAAAATAAAAAGAGAGGAGGATGAAATATATTTATAAAAAAAAACGTGAGAATAAGACTACCTAAAAAAAATAGGCCTGCTCATATGCAATAAAATAAATGGATCAGTCGTCACGCGACATGATATGTCTATATACATTTATATGCGTGTGTGAGTTGTGAGTGTGTGTTATATCTTCACTCTTTTTTTTTTTTTTTTTTTAACTTTTTTACTTTCTTATTTTTTTACACTTTTTTGGAGATCAAATACAATTAATTTTTCTTTTTTACCCTTCCTTTATTTTTTATCCTTACAATATATTAATTCATAATGTCTGGCCATGTTGTCTATGCATGCGCTTGTTTAAATATTAAACTTCATTTGGCAAACAAGTATTTATTGAATAACCATAACAACGATCGAGCAGAATGTTTTATAAGGTTAAGCGACCCTTCAATAGAAGGTCGACAATTTGAACTTGGTATGGGTGGTGTTCAAGCTGTAAGTAAATTTCATTGTTACATATGTATATAGGATGATATTTTATATTCACATTTACTTTATTAACAACTGACAAATTGCTTTTTTTTTCCACCAACAACAATGGTAAAATAATAACATTAATATTAAATAAACAGGAATATAATACACTCACGACAACACAATTAGTTGGTACTGACCTGTCATGGATGACAGTTACTTGCCTTAATTGTTCTACTGGTGATGTTTATTCCGTCCAACGACCTGCCAGTGAAAGAAAATATATAGAGACATACCCCGTTGATGTTCACTCACTTTATCGACCGGGTGATTGTGTTATTATCCATAATAATACTGTGGTAAGATAGAACACATATAATATATATGATTTTGTTGCCATGGAATATTTAATTTTTTCGTTCTTTCTTAAAAAATAAAATAGTACGGCAACGAAATTGATAAAATTAAACAAAAACAAAATTATTCAAATAACTTCAAGATTGTTCTTAATACCGATGCATCAGCAGAAAAAGAAAATGAAGGCTTTAATGGTAATTATCAATGCACGCATATATATATATATATATATATAATCGTATAATTGATTAATATATAACCCCCCTCTCATAAATAAAGTAGATAAAACTAAGATACCAGGCGATCTTTATTCACAACATGGTCAACTACGACAAATTTTGGAACAATCATTGAAACAAATGGAACTTGCAACTGAACAACGTATTGACCTATTTCGACAAGAACAACTTCAACGATTGGAACGTGATTTAGCGCAAGCGAAATGTGATTGTGAGTTTCTTTGGCATAAGATTTTAGAAGCTTCAAGAACTGTAAATGAAGAAAAACAAGTACGAAAACGATTAGTGGATTCTGATAATCATCGCATATCATCAGAAAACAACAACGATTCTACAACTACTGCTTTGGATAGTAATAATCATGTTCGATTCGCAAGTAATAATGATAATGAAAAACAACAACAACAACAAAATGAATCAGCAGCAAGTTCTTATTCAAAACAGTTTTCAGCACAACAACAAACAGCAACACCTTCTACATCTTCATTTATTGCACCTTCTTCTTTAAGAAGGTCAAGTTTTGCATTGGATGAGCGTGTTATTGCAACAAGCTGGAAAAGAACAAATGTCCCAGATCTCTCACATCTTAATAATAATAATACTAATGATAATAGTAACCAAGGTTTATCTATTAAAGGTAAAAAAAAAAGGAGAATTGTTAACTTGGATTTTATCATATACTTGATTTATTTATTTTTATCTAATCCGTATTATAGAAAATTTCAAAAAAGAAGATGATGATTTGGCTTTATCGGATCAAGACGAAGAAAGTGATGGTTTATTCGATTTAGATGAAGAAATCGATGGTGATGATTATGAAGATGATGATAGAAATGAAAACAAGGCGAAGGATAATGAAAGTTTACAAAAAGATCCATCGTCATCATCATTATCAGGAATGAATAAAAATAAGGGTAAAATAAGTAGTGGAAGTTATCAAGCATCATCATTATTATCATCATCAGTGGATTGGACAAAAAGAAGGCGAAAATCTAATACAAAATATTTATCTGCTTTTGAAGAAGATAACGATGATGAAGATGATGATTATGATGAATCTCGGAATCGATCAAGTAATGGTAATGGTAGGTTTATTTGTTAGTATTATTATTGAGATTTATATATTTATCGTTACTTTATTAACTTTTATATATATATAAAAAAACACTCTTTATCTGGAATATATACTGTGTAGACTTATTATCAAGTTCTGTTTCAGCTTATGCAACATCCGTACCAATTGCGATTAGTCATAACAATGAATATATCAATGATGCCATGAAACAATTACCAAATGAAAATGTAGTTAATCCGGCTGATCAAGACCCTACAACAACAGCTTCATTATCATCAAGTATTCAAAAGAATACTGCTCAAAACAATGACAAAGAAATAATCACATCATCACCATCATCACAAGCAACTAAAGCATATGATCAATTCTCTTTAGCGGATCAAGAAGCTTCCAAACTATTTCCTGGCAATGAACGACGACGTAAATCTATTGCAGCGGTAGCAACGATAAACATAGGAACGACACCCCGACCTCAATTAGATAGTCTTGTAGGTCGATCATTGGATACACGAAGACGACCATCGGCTTTAAAAAATAGTTTCATTGCAGAGCATCATTATCATCATGAAACAAATTCGGAGGATGAACAAGAAGGACCCATGGTACCACCTCATATCCTGGCTGCAAATACATTCACAGACGAAACTGAAGAATTATTTGGTTCAGTTCCTCGTAGTAATACATGGCGTAAAACATATGATTAATAGCTTGCATGATATCATTATGTATGTTTATTATGTATATAGGATCTACAAAATAATAATAGTAATAATAATAATAAACTATCTATATATATGTATGTATGTATATATACTGCAGCTGCTGTTACACAAAGAAAGAGTACATACATAATAATTATATGCATATTCTATCTTGCCATATTGTATAAAGTAGAAAAAAATGTGGTTAATATATAAAATGAAAAAAAAAAAGATATTACACAGGTTTAAAGAAGAGAAGATGAGAGATAGAAAAAAAAAGTAGAAAAATAGGGTTCAATAAATAATAAATAAATAATAGTAAGGGTATTTTTTTTTCTTTTCTTGGTATATAATAAAATAGTAACACTTAATCCAACGAGAAAGTAATTTTTTTTACATTAAAACACAACATCCACAACAATGACCATTGTGATTCTGATCGTTATCTTCCATATCAAAATTTTCTCGAAATCCTTTAACACGAGCTTCTTGTTCTTTATTTATTCGACGAATTTCTCGAACAGCATCATAAAAAGTATCATCTACTCTGATACGTTGTTTTGCTGATGTTTCAGCAAATGGACATCCAAAAGCTCTTGCAAGATCTTTTCCCTCTATACATATATATTAAATATACGTTGTTACTAAATTATATTATAAAGTAGTAAGAAAATAGATGAAAAGCAAATTATACCTTGACTTGATACTTGACGATCCGTTTCAAGATCACATTTATTTCCAACTAAAACAACTGGAAAAAGATCTTGATCTTTTACTCGCCTTATTTGTTCATAAAATATACTAATCTCATCGAATGAAAGTCTTGATGTGATTGAATATACAAGAATAAATCCTTCACCATTACGCATATATTGTTCACGCATTGCACTATAATTCATCCCATGGGTATTTTAATACTTTTTTTTTTTTGCATTATTTATATTTAATATTAATATGGACACCTTCCTTTTTTTATAGCTTTATACATACTACATACCAATATTCTTCTTGTCCTGCTGTATCTAATACATCCAATAAGGCTGTTTCGCTATCAATAACACATTGTTTACGATAAGAATCTAAATTTTTTTATAATTATGTTAATATAAATCCTATTCTATTATTCACTTATTCAAACATATATATTCATTCTATATACAGTTTACCTTCAATTGTAGGATCATATTCATCAACAAAATGAGACTGAATAAATTGAATAGTTAATGCTGATTTACCAACACCTTTATATATATATATATATATTATTAGTTTATTGGGGGGCAACTATATTTTTCATGCCATGCTTTTTTTTTTTTACCTCCGCCACCAACAATAACGAGTTTGTACCTGGAAGGGGGGGGGGAAGAGTTTATTCTCATGAGCATCTTGGTATTTAATTTATAAAAATATTCAATTTCAATTCAAATGTTGACTTACTCTCGAAGAAATGATGCTTTCGACATTGAATAGTTATTTACTTTTTCTAAAAAGAATGAATGAATTTAGTATTGTCGGTATATATATATATATATATTTATATATTTATAATGTTAAAAAATATTTTTCAATCCTAAAAATGAGGAGAGACAAGTTATATACAGATAATAAGAATAATAAAAATAAAGATAAAAAAGAGGGAAAAGAATAACAGAAAAAAGAAAAAGTGGTGTGACAAAATAGAGAAAAGAGAGTAAAGAAAAGAGAGCCTTTAAATAGGAATAGGAGGATGTAATTTATATTTTTATTTTCGCGTTGATAATCTCTGCAGGGTCTTGCAGCTTGTTTGTTTATATGATCCAAGTAGTTTAATAAGAGAGAGAGAGAGTGTGTGTGTGTGTATATGTGTGTATGGATATGATATTGTTATTATAATTTTTTATTGCTATTATTATTACTATTACACTATAACTATATAAATAAGCAAAAAAGAAGAAGAAAAAAAAGATAAAGAAAGTTAGAACAGAGGTAGATGAAGAAAGGATGAGAGAATGGGGGGGGGGACGAGGGGTATATAATATAGATAATATGAATAATAAAATGAAATATTGGGGTTTTTTTTTATGATCTGGAAGTTGAATAAGTATGTATAAGAAGGGAGAAGAAAACAAAGTTTTAGGGTGAAAAGTAATAAGTATGTAAATTTTCGTCATCTGGAACAGAATAAGCCATGGAAGTTGCAGTCAATGTATTATTCATTAATGTTGAGTTATTAAATAGAGTATTATTATTTATACCACTCATTTGTGTTGCCATGGTTACAGTTGTATTTGTTAATCCATTCGTTATTGCTGTTGTGATTGGATCATCCAATGTCATTTGTACAGTAGGATTAAAAAACATGTGTTGTGTTGTTGCTTGCATACCGTGTGATTGTTGATATGCTTGTGATGCACGCATTAAAATATTGGGATTAGCAAGTATTTGTTGTAATTCATGAGGATCAAATGTTAATTCTGAAGTTGCTGTTGTTGTTGTTGGATTAGTATGATTACTAGTATACATTTGTTCTGGATTTTGTATCTGTTCTTCTTGATGAGTATGATGATGGTTATGATGATAATGCTGTTGTTGTTGTTGTTGTTGTTGTTGTCCATGTAAGGCTTGGAAATGCTGGAAATGTTGTTGTTCTGATTGCTGTGAATATTGCTGAAATAAAGATGGTTGTTGTTGTTGGATTATTTGATTTTCGGAAAGAGTTGATTCCTGGTATTGTGTTGTTGATTCTGGTGATGTAGTTGTCGTAGCTGCTGGTGGTAAAAAGTCAAATTGTTGTTGTGAAGGTTTTGATTGCTGCATTGACGTATCTTCATCTCGTATAGGTGATGGACGTCTCTTTTTATTACGCTGCTTGCCGTCTTTGGTATTTGATCGACTTGTAGAAGGTTTTCCTGCTCCTGATCCACAACCATTTCCTCCAGATGAAGATGTTGCTGTATTATCTGGATTAAATGGAATAAATTTACTATGTTTATTAGGATTACTCTTGCATGAAGCACGTAAAGAAGGTGGCGGTAGTCTATGGAATGAGATATCACCCTGGTTCTCATTCATTTGATCATTAAATATATTAAAACCGTCATTGTTGTTATTGCTGATAGTATTTGAAGAGCCTGCTCCTCCTTCCATCGACATAAGACCCGGTAAAGATGAAGAGGAAGACAATGCATGCATGGATACCCCTGTTGTTAATGAAGAAGATGATGAAGATGCTGTAGACGATTCTGGTAAGAACTGTTCAAAGGAAGGTGACGATGTTGGAGTGGCTGGTGGTAAAGACAATATGTAAGTTGTTGCATCTATTGCTGATTTTAAGATATGATCTTGTGCATTTGCATAACTAGATAACACTGAATCGGGTCTTTCATAAAAATTCCGAGTAAGTAGGTTTATTGTTGTACTAAGTAATGAGCCTTCTTCTTCTTGTCCTTCTTGTCGTTGTTCTCGTTCCATTGCAATCACTCGATCCACGACAGTCTTGCTTTGTAAGAAACTAAATTCACCATTGATCGCCCATTCTTGATCTGTAGTATAAGAAGCATTCATCAAATGCACCCGCATTGCTGTGATAAGAGTATAAAGTATGGCAGATCGTTTCACCATATATTCCAACTCCTCTTTTGACAAATCATAAGCCAATTGAGTAACAATGATAGCAGAATAAGAGCATATATCAAAAGAGTGTCTAGATTCTCCGTTACGTTTTGGACCTCCATTGTTAGTGGGTATCGAATGATCCACATAAGGTTGATGTAAAAGAATCAATAACGTATGTAACAATAATTGTTTTATTATTTCAAATTGTTGTTGTTTTGCATCAGCAAAAGGAATACATTGTTTTGCATCCTTGATAAGAGTAGAAGTCCAAGAATCTAATGTGGATAACATTGCTTCTTGATGCTAAGATAATAAATTGCATGTGTATAACAAGTGTGTATATGTGTGGGAAAAGGAAATGTCAGCCAAATAACAATAATAATAAAAATGGACACAGTAAAGACATATTTACCAAAGAAGCGACTCGGAGCTGAGCCGATTGAACCGAATAATTGAACCTAATAATACGACCCACTACTTTACTCACGTCGATCAAAAAAATAAAATTTTTCAAATATTGTTCAGTTTCAGGAAAGTTAGCTTTTTCAACTGCTGATATTTTAGGTAATGCTACCCCACTAAAAATATCATATAATGAGTTAACAAAACAAATAAATAGATACTTTATGTTTTTCAATTATATACACACACACACACACACACACACACACCGTTCTCTCTCTTTCTTTTTTTCTCTAGTAATAAAAAATCTAGAAGATAAAAAATAAAAGTATATAATAAACTTACATATCTTTTTCTTCAAAAATAAAGGGTCGACCATATGTAAGACTCATCAGACGATCCGTTGTAAAAGCAGCCCAAAAAGTCCGGACTACAAGTTCTTGGTCAGCTGGTTCTGGTGAAACGTTGCACGGCCTGTACATCTCCAAGTCAGTCACCATTCGGATAGCCTCGCCAGCGAATAACCAAGCATAGGAAGCATGTGGTCTTTGCCTCTTTTGCTGTAAATAGTCAACCATTAATAATAAGGCTAATACTGTGGCGATACACGGATAACCAAAAGATGCTTCACGATAGGCAATGGCTTGTTGCATAAATTGATCACTCATAGAATAAATACGTTCTGATTTTTTTTCATAACGTGAAGCAAGAGCAAATAAAGCATAAAAAAAGAGGGGAGACAAGAAACAATTCTTATCCTCTGCTCTGCAGTTGGCTAATTGCTGTTTCATGGTGAGAATATCCAATAATGGCATTGAGGTATGTATATGTTCAAAATAAAGGTTTATTAAACGATCTTGTTCTTTTAATGAAATAAGTAATGTAAATGGCCAAATACGTGATGATGTGGATGGAAATAAAGTCTGTGATGGATACCCAGGCATTTTTGTTGGACTGTAATGTTGTTGTTGAATATATTGTCCATAAGGGGACATCCTGGGGATATTCCATTTTTCAGCACGGTTGGATGTTTGTTGTTGTTGTTGCTGTTGCTGCTGTTGCTGTATTAATAAATCGTTTTGTTGAATTGATTGTGCTGTTGTTGTTGTAGTATTTTTTGCTTTTGATTTCTATATATAAAATCGTTGTCAATGAGTATATATTACAAACTATTCAGATAGGGAGATAGAGTAGATTAATGGGGAGAAAGGTAGTAAAGGATGAAGAGGGGGAGAAGAGAAAAATCCTATAAATTATATTTTACTTTGGATTTACTGGAAGAACCATTAAATGGTTTTACGTTTAAACCTAAGCCAGTGTTCGCGTGTAAATGACCTTTCCAAAGTGCGAATTGTTTTGTCATGTATCGTCCAGCTGGAGAAACTAATTCCTTTGATGGGAATCCCAATGGTTTCATTGGAGCAAACTGAGTAGTGTCCTTGTTACTGTGCATGGTGGTATAAAAAAAAAGTGAAGAGAATAAAAAAGAGAGGGGAAAAAATAAATAAATAAAAATAAAAAGATATATAACCCATTTTCTTTGAACACAAAGTTTCCATAACCAATTTGTTATCCAGGTTGGTTATACAAAAAAGTATTTTTGTTTGCAAGTAATAATCTTTTTTTTTCCCATTACACCATGTATAAATAGATAAATAAAACACGCTTTTGTTCTTTGAAGTTTAATATAATATACATATCATAAGATAGATAAATGTTAATAATATTTATATTATAAAAAGAAGAAGAAAAAACTTCAGTAGTAGTAGTAGCAATAATAGTAACACAACGGACTTGCCAGTTAATCTCTTATAAACACTAGAAAAAGTTTAAAGCTTATAAAGTAGCATCCTTATTATCAAGTAAAAATTAATATTATATAAGCAATAAACTAAAACATTGTTACCCTTCTCCACTCCTAAATTTATGTTATTAACTTATGCTTTAATCGTCTTGGAACTATTTACTTTAATATGAGTACGTTTGCCAATTAATTCAGTAGGATAAATCATATCATCAAGAATAGCATCATGAACTATACTATTAATGTACTACGAGATCTTGGACGAGGTTGTTGTTCATGACGAGTAGGTTTAGAAAGGATACAACGTTGAGCAATAAAATCATACATGACCGATCAGAGAATTCCTTTTCCAAATTCACGAGTAATTCTAACAAAATACTATACGTCAAGAATAAAAAATAGCGTGTGTGAATATGTTGAGGGGGCTGATGCATTTCTTTTATTATTTTATTTTTGGATTTAACCTTTGTTGGATTTTTTGATAAGCCCTGGCGAGTTGAGGCGCACAGGAACAAAAATAACAATAACCTTTTTTTACCACCGCCAGGTTTGACCTATTATTACCCCACAAATAGTTTATGATGTTTATATTTTTTCTTGGCTCAATTTATTTTCTTTAACTCAGAAAGATGATTAAAGTCAATAAGGGCTTGTGCAATTCATCAATAGCTTTAGCTTCTGTGAGTTTTGCTGATCTTGTATATGACGCCACCCACCTCCATTTTTATTTTTTTGTTCAGGGGGGGGGCCTGTTACTATTTTATGAATTATTGTAATGGGGGTTTTATCATTCGCTCTTTAGACTTATATTCGTTACGTTCTCATAGAAAAAAAAACCTCACATCCTTATTACATCTGTTGTTTTTACTTGAGTAAAGAAAAAATACAAGTGGTTTGATTGCAACTCGGTTAAATAAAACTTCCACATGAATAAATGATTGAAGAAAACCCCATTCATTTTATATAATAACAAGGTTTCTGAATTCTAGTGATTAAATAGATTCAAATTTATTAAATGGGAAATAAATTTATAGTACTGATTTACTAGTAGTATAATTATTGATAGAATCATCGCTGGATTTCCTTATAAATCGTTTGCTAGAACACTATTTCTTTCTGTAATGTAACATTGCTTTATTTATAGAATTCATGTGTTTTTACTATCAACTATGCAAAAGCGGGAGAAGAATTTTCTTTTTTGTAAAAGGAATATATTTCCCTAAATGAAAAAAGCACTCTCTTTAACAAGTAAATGCCACGCGAGATAAAGTCAAGAAATAAAAAGGTCACTCGTTCTTTAATAGTACAATCACCTTATTTTAAAAAGAATGATAATGATAAAAAAGAAGATTCCAACGACATTAGTGTTCCAGATAATATTGATTACGATTTAAAAGTATTATTTGTTGGAATTAATCCTGGTCTTATAAGTGCAGCCAAAGGTCACCATTTTGCTGGACCCACAAATCACTTTTGGCCATGTCTTTCTGAGAGTGGTAAAGTAATTCATTCAACCTTTCAAAACAATAATAATAATAATAATAAAATTTAAATAGGACTTGTAGATAAAAAAGTTACTTTTAAGGATGATATTAATCTTCCAAAACTTTATCAATTGGGTATTACCAATTTAACAATGCGGTCTTCAAGAAAAGCATCTGATTTAACAATAAAAGAACAACGTGAAGGAATTCCATTACTTACAGCTAAATTTAAAAAATATCGACCTCGCATTGCTTGTTTTGTTGGAAAAGGAATTTATGAGATTTATACAGGTGAAAAATGTAAACACATGGGCTTACAAAAAAAAGAAATTTATTGGAATGATAGGAAAAAAGGATCCACTCAATTATTTGTTATGCCAAGTACAAGTGGTATTGTATCTGCATATCAAAAACCAGATAAAATAAAGTAAGTTGGGGGGTGTGTGTTTAAGGAGAAAAAGAAGAACAGTAAATTGATGATGGAATGTATATATAGGTTCTTTCAAGAACTTTGTAAAATTGTTAAAATGAAAGAGAGAAATAATGCTAATTCAAGTAAAGATTGATAACCCTTCTCCCACCATGTGGTATAATATATCTATTATTGTTTTCTACCTACCTAAAAACCCACCCCCCACACACACCCAAAATGAGTTTATAAACCACCGCTTTAAAACCATTTTCTGCTTAAGTTTAGTGTAACATTACTCCCCGATTATGATGAAAAAAAAAAAAAGCTTAGGCTCTTTTTGTTATAACAATAATCATAATAATAATAATAATAATAAGAATCGTGACTCTGCCACATATACAAAAAAAAAAAAGCTTTCAGTTTTACTCCTGTGGCACAACCTCCCTTTCTCTTTATTTTATTCTCACTCTTTGTTTTCATTCACTCACACACGTATACTCTCTTTCTCTTCCCTTCACTTTGCTTTTTTTTTATTACTTTTTTTTTCTCATAAACGTAGTCAATATAAAGTATTAATAATGGCCCTAGGTCGAAGTCATCTTTCTAATGAAGATGATGCAAAAAGGGGTTTACTCGATCGATACTCAGAAGACTCGGACGCAGAAGAAATAATACACCATTCTCACCAACTTCACGTTACTGACAACAACAACGACGACACTCATAATAATACTATTAATAAACTAGAAATAACTGATTCAGCAACAGCAACAACAGAATATTATGCACAATTAGAAGTGGATGACAGTGAAATGGGGTTATTACCAAGACATAGTACAGATAGACGACGTTTATTGGAAGATCACAATAACAGTGATGACGATGATATGGAACGTGCAGATACTTCATATCGATTACCTAGTGAAGGTGGTTCTGTTTTTGCAAGTTTTGTATGTCTATTTTTTTTTTTTGAACATAAGGAAGAAGGAGTTGAGAGGATGGAGGGAGGAGAAGGTTAAAAGGGAGGAAAAGGGTATTATAAATTTTAATGTTTAAATTTGTATCACTCATAAAATAAAGGGAATATATTTTTTATTTTTATTTTGTTAAAGTAGTTAAATATGTCTAACAGTATTATTGGTGCTGGTATTATTGGTCTTCCTTTCGCCTTTAAAGAAGCAGTAAGTATATATATATATATATATATATAATATCTAGTTAGTATATATATATAAAGATATCTAATTTATTTAAATAATAATAGGGTTTTGGAATGGGTTTTGTGTGTCTTGTTATTGTAACTATACTTGTTGGTAAGTTATTATTATTTTAAGAAGGGAATTTTGCATGAATTCTTATTAATTTTCATATTTTATAATAATAGATTGGACCGTGCGTTTACTTATATATAATGGAAAATTATCTGGACGATCTAATTATCAAGATCTTATGGAACATGCATTTGGACGTGCAGGTTTATTAAGTATTTCAATAGCACAATTTGCTTTTGCATTTGGAGGTAAATTATATCAAGTGGCCTTTATATATAAATTATGAATAACTCAAAATAATTAATTAATTAATATATATATACTTCAGGCATGTGTGCATATTGTGTTATTATCGGTAAGTGATATATATACGTATTTATATTTATATCTTGAATTCTGAAAAGGGGATATATTCCTAAATAATAATTAATTTTCAATAGGTGATACTATTCCTCATGTATTTCGATCCCTTATATCAAATATTGATGATATTCCATTTGTATGGATTTTTGGCAATCGAAGATTATGTATAACTTTCTTTACCACGTTAATTGCTTATCCATTATCTCTTTATCGTGATATGTCAAAATTAGCAAAAACAAGTGGTTTAGCATTGATTACAATTATTGTCATTTGTATTAGTGTTTCTATTGAAGGTCCTAAAATGGAAATGGATATTCGTGGTAATCCAGATTTAAGATTTAGTTTTGCAAATAATGAGTTAATTCAAGCTATTGCAGTTATTAGTTTCGGTAAGTCTTTTTATTTATCTATCTATCTATTGAGCTTAATTTCATAACTTATATATAATTATAATTATAGCATTTGTATGTCATCATAATAGTTTTATGATTTATGGATCATTACGACAACCTAGTATGAATCGATTTGCTAGAGTAACTCATTATAGCATGACACTTTCATTTGTTACATGTACTATATTGGCAGTCTCAGGTTATCTTGTCTTTACTGATAAAACAGCCGGTAATAATGAATGAATAGAGCATGGGGGGAACAAAAGGATATATTACTAAAGATAATACTTTTTTAGGCAATATTCTTAATAATTTTCCACCGGATAA
Source organism: Circinella umbellata (assembly GCA_025093555.1). NCBI lineage: Eukaryota > Fungi > Mucoromycota > Mucoromycetes > Mucorales > Lichtheimiaceae > Circinella > Circinella umbellata. The sequence continues at coordinate 250,987 of JAIWNF010000056.1, forward strand.
TGTTTTAATCAATGTGGCACGATTAGCATTTGGTATTAATATGTTTACCACATTACCACTAGAGACTTTTGTTTGTCGTGAGGTAAATAATAATATGGAGTGAAAGGGTTTAAAAAGATGATAAATTGACTCATTTATTTTATATAGGTTCTTGAAACATTATTTTGGCCTAATGAAACATATGACACATTTCGCCATGCTATATTGACAACAGTACTTGTTCTTGTACCATTAATTATTTCTTTATTAACCTGTAATCTTGGTATAGTTTTGGAATTAACTGGAGGTTTTTCAGCTACTATGTTAGCTTATATTTTACCACCCCTTTGTTATCTCAAATTATCTAAAGATGGATTATGGAAAATGAACAAAATTCCTTATTGGTGTTTATTAATATTTGGTTTAATAGTTATGATATTTAGTACCTTTTTTTCTATACAAAAAGTTGTATTAGGTAATTCATTAGAACAAGATGCAACTTGTGATTTGTAAATTATAGTAATAATAATAATAATATAATAATAATAATAATAATAACTCTTTTTTTTTTATTTATTTTATTATTATTATTTCTCCCCTTTTTTCTTTCTTATTTCCTTTACTTGTTCTATTATATAAATAAATAAATAAAAAACTTATTATCTTATGTGCCCGAGATTCTTTTGTTTTAATGAACAAAAAAAAAAAAAAAAACTAAAGGGCCCCAAAGTTGAAACAACTTTTTTTGTTGTCAAAAAAAAATCGGGTCGAAATAGAAAAAAAAAAGGGAGGCTTGGAACCACTTGGGCTACTTTTTTCTTTTTTTTTTTTTTTTTCCACCCTTTGGCTGACCGCAAAGAAAAAATTTTACAGCGGGGACCACAGTGAAAAGCTCTTTTTCTCTTTCTCTCTCTCTCTCTTTCTCTCTCTAACGATGCCCGGTATCACTGTCAAGGACGTCAACGCCCACGGTAAACCGTCTATTCTTTTTTTATTTTTATTTTTATTATTTTGAACAACAAAAACAACAGCAACAGCAACAATCGACAATCGACAATGCCAACAAAATATTTAAAAATCGACATTATATTTGTGTGAATCGCAAACTCAAATATATATATACATATATATATGAAATTAAATAATTAATGAGGTTTAATGTGGAATATATAAATATATATATATGTATATATGTGTGTATATAGATTTCATCAAGGCTTATGCTGCCTATTTGAAGCGTACTGGTAAGCTCGAAGTCCCCAAGTGGGTCGATATTGTCAAGACTGGTACTTTCAAGGAATTGGCTCCCTATGACCCTGACTGGTACTTTGTCCGTGCTGGTAAGTCTCTGTTTTATTGATATATCACTTATTTGATGAGTGAGTGTATGTATGTTCTAAGGAGTATATAATAATAATATATGAAAATAGCTTCGGTCGCTCGTCACATCTACATCCGCAAGAGCGTTGGTGTTGGTGCTTTGAACAAGGTTCACGGTGGTCGTGTTAACCGTGGTTCCCGTCCCTCCCACCACGTCAATGCCTCCGGCTCTGTTAACCGTAAGGTTCTCCAATCTTTGGAAAAGATTGGTGTCTTGGAAGCTGACAAGAAGGGGTAAGTTATATTACTACTTTAAAATGAGAAAGAGAAATAAAAATATTAACCATGATAATATTACAATGAATATAGTGGTCGTAGAATTACTCAAGATGGTCAACGTGATTTGGATCGTATTGCCATGACTCTTATTGATGAAGAAGATGACGAATAAATATCATGTAATCATATAATAATAATAATAAAAAAAGAGAAATATATAACCCTTTTTTTTTATAATATATATATATATATATATGATGGATTGATATTCTCTCTTCTTCTCTTTCTTTTTGTTTTCTTTTTGTTTTCGCATTATCTTGTTTTTTTTTCATGTATAAAAGGAGAGCTATTTCAGCATCCAAAAAAACTGGAGAAAATTATTATTTATTTTTTTATTCTCTTTTCTTTTTCTTTCTTTTCTCTCTCTTTTTTTTTAAAAAAAAACCAGAGAAAAAAAAGAGTCGTGTATATTTACAATTTTTTTGAAAGGGGAGGGGGTTTGGTGAAGAAAGAAAGAAAAGAGAAGTTGTTAATGGGGGGGTTAAGGAATATCAAGATTTCAAACTAGAAAAAAAAACGAGCTTTTACATTATGTACAAAAAAGGGGATATAAAGTTTAAAAAAAAAAAAAAAAGTAAAACTTTTTCTTTTTTTTTTTCAAAGAAGTGTATGAGTGTGTGTGCTACATGCATTAAAAGGATTGCAAACTAGTTGGAATAGTAATAATAATAATAATAATAATAATAATAAAAGATAGGAAAGAAAAGAAAAGAGTGAGAGAGAGAGAGAAAAAAGGTATTTTTGTTCATTAGGAATTATTATTTGGAATCAAGAAATACAGTTTGAACCAATTCACCAAGTTCAGATTGTTTAGCACACTGTAATTTGTTGGCAAGAATTAATTCCTTTAATTTCTATATAAATATTTAAAGAAAAAAAGTACATTAGCCAATGGAGCAACAAGTGTCATGCGTAAACAAAAAAAAAAAAACTTACAGATCGAACAGATTGTGCATCAGGACGTGTTTGTCCTTCAAAATCAAGCATCCAACGTATTACACCATTCATTGTAGGTGATGGTTCAGTAAATGTAAAAGATGGAGGTTTACCATAAAGAATTTGATAAAAGATTTGACGGGTATCATCCAAATGGTAAAGAGGTGGTACACGATCCATCATTTCAATCATTGTAATAGCTAATGACCAAACATCCACATTGGCGGTATAAGGTTCTTCAGCAATGACTTCAGGTGCCATCCACTATTATTATTTATTATTAGTGTATAAAGTTCATTTTGTACATATTATATATATATATATATATAAGAGAGTATTACCTTTGCAGTACCTAACCTTGCATTATTTGTTCGATTGAGAGGTGTTGCTAAACCAAAGTCAGCTGAAACAAAATAAAGTTTATGCATTTAGTTTTTTAGTTTTTACTCACGAGAATAATAATAGCTTTTTTTTTTATATATAGTTACCAAGTTTAACTTGACCATCTCTACCAAGTAAAATATTTTCACATTTAACGTCTCGATGCATATAATTTTTTGAATGTAAACAGATAAGACCTTCTAAAACTTCTCTTGCAATACGAATGGTCATTGCTTCAGAAAGTCCTTTTGTTGTATTAAATAGTAAATTAAATACAGAACATTGCATTAATTCCATGGCCATCCATAAATCATCTTTCCACATGCCAGCTTCTTTAAGTTGAATCAAATTAGGATGATTGAAACATCCCATGATACGTAGTTCTCTCAAGACATAAGTATGATGGTTTGTATCATGATCTTCAATAAGACATCGTTTAATGGCCACCTGACCTTTGTTACTTGGTAAATTCTGTCTTGTTGCTCTCACCACTGCACCATTCGCTCTAAAAGAAAATGAATTCATTTAGTACAAAAAAAATATTTTTCTTTGTTTACAAAGAATGGCGTGTGACAATGGTGAGAAAAGAATATTATTATCCCATAACAGCAATAATAACAAACAACCCCAAATTATTGTTATAGCAACAAATTGTTTTTTGTGTAAAAAAGAAATATTAGCATTTTAAACTTACCCACTACCAATTCTCACCATAGCAACATAATGTTTATGGGGATTGGCATCCATTACTTTTGATCGTGGTAATACTTTACGCATTTTGTTTTCAAATTCAGGATGAAGGACTTTTCTGTTACTACGTGTTGTTTGTGATGATGTGATTGGTGGTGGTAATGGAACGATATCAGGTACTCGACCTACAGGAATCCAAGGTCGCTATATATATATATATATATATATACATATAAATTATAAATTTTACAGTGTTCAGGAAATGAAAAAACAAATATAGAATGATAAGCTTACAGTAATTTTTGGAGGGACTAATTTCTTTTGTTTTTGATTATTATCATTCAATGAATTATTATCATTAGTGTGAGTGTTGTTGGTTTGATTATTTATACTTCTTTTATCTTGTTGTTGACGTCGTTTCCATGCTTCTTCGATAATATCTGGCATTTGCCATTTACCAGGACTTCGCCATGGTGTCTAAATATATATATATTGTTAGAGAGAGAGAGAGAAAAAAAAAGGGGGGGGGGAAGAGAAGAAGTAAGTTTTCTTTCTAAATATATATATATATATATATATATTTGAAAAATAAACCGAAAAAAAAAAAAACTTATCATGACCGGATCACTCCGTAACTTTACCTTTTTGGCGGGTCCAGGGGTTATACCACCACCATGAATGACGGCAGTAGCAGCAGCTGCTAAAGAATTTTTTGACTGAAGTTGCTTTACAGTTGTAATACCCGTTAAACTTTCTCGTTTTATTGATTTCGGGGATGACACCGAGAATGAAGAAGCAGAAGAACGTGCGCGTGACCAAGTACTCGTCGGGGAAGCAGAAGGTGGCGGCGTTCGTTGTTGTTGTTGGTGTTGCTGTTGTTGGTTAGGTGGCTGCTTTTCAAAACTAGTGGTTGGCATGCCCATGATGAAGAAATAAAAAAAAGTAGAATGAACAAAAAAAAAAAAAAAAAAAAAAAAAGAAAAAAAAAGGGCTTAATGCAATGGGGTTAATAAAATTGAAACAACAACAACAACAACAAAAAAAAAATTAAATTGTATTAAGTAAAATGAAAACTAGTGTTGCAAAAAATAAAACGATAAATAAGAAAAATAGAGAGAAAAAAGAGATATAAAAAAAAAAGAAAGAGAAATGTGCGAGTTTATTATAGTGTGTGGCGTTTTTTTTTTTATTTCTTTGGGAAAAAAAAAGAAAATAGTAATAATAATAATAAAAAACTAAAAAAAAAAGAGAGAGAGAGAAAGAAAGAGAAAAAGATGATATAACTATGCAGGAAAAATAAAGAAGAAAAAATAAGAGAGAGAAAGAGAGAGAGAGACAGGAAAACGTTACAATTCGATTGGATATTACACCATTCTTTTTTGTTTCCTCTCACTTACTCACTTACTTACTCACTCACTACACTCGCTACACTACACACTCACACGTAAAGAAGAGATGAAAAATAAACTCTCCCCCGCTCAATTGATTTCAAATCTTCTAATAAAATATATATATATAATACAACACTCAATTCACAACGCACGCTCCTGTTTCTGTTCCTGTTCCATTTTCACCCCCACACGCACCCCCCATAGTTGGGTTTTTTTACTCTTTGTGATACCAATCGTTTTACATTATCTTTTACTCCTCTGGCAAAATTATAATATTCATAATATCTAGACTCCTCCTCTTCCTCCTTGCTCATTATATTATAATCACAAAATTATTAAAAAAAAAAAGAAAAATATAAAAAGGGGATTCTTTGATTCATTGTCTTTTATTTTTTTATTTTTTTATTTTTTTCTATTTTTTATTTTTTTCTATTTTTTATTTTTATTTTTACTATAATTTATTTATAGAAAGAAGAAGGGGATTAATGCTACCTTTTTGCATGAGTGAGCCGGATTTTTTTTAGACTTTCTTGCTGTTTTTTTGTTAAGTGTTACCAAGGTTACCCACTCGTTTTTTTCATGGGCCATCCAATCACTGAAGGTTTAAAATGAACACAAAAAAAAAAACTCTTGAAAGTTTAAGTGGGGGGGGAGAGAGGAGGAGGCTAAAGGTTAAAAAAGAAGGTGAGAAAGAGATTAGCAGCACTTTTTTTTTTAACTCTATCCCGCCCGGAATGTCTAATTCCGGTGGTGAGAGTAAAAAAAAAAAAAAATCTGTGTGAAAAGTGCTTTGCAAAAGTAAAAAATATTCCGTACAACCAAAAAACTTTTTGTGCTGCAGGGCTCTCTCTCTCTCTCTCTTTAAGTTTTTTGTTTAATTCTGTTATAAAATGGTTTATAAGAGTTATAAATAAATGAAAGGATCAAAAAGTAATGCATTTATTTATATGACGAAACAATAAAAGGTTTTTTATATGTTGTTCAAATGATAATAATAATAGAACGACGTCGATCCCTTTTTTTATTTTATGTATGATTTCTTTCGATCTTATTATGTATCCATCTCTAAGAAATGATCAATTTAACATAACCCTAGTAAGTAAATAATAATTTTAATAACACACCTTCTTCTTAACTAATAAATTATACACATATATGATTATCTGAGAAGAAAAAAAAACTCGTTAAGAATAATTATAATACGTACTACCTTTGCTAACTACCTATAGGAATTAACGCCGGGGGGTTAGAAAATGGCGGTTGAGTAAAACAGGTTTATTTAATATGCAAGTACAATCACTAACACTACGATGAGACGAGATTGAACCCAACATCTGCATACTTTTTTTAATTGAATCCAATGAATGATATTATTCTATTCTCAAGTGAGTACTCATTACACACACACACACACACACACACAGCAAAGAACAAAGAGCAATTAAATTGTAGTGGTGTCAATGAATGTAAAGTGTTTTAGTACTCTCCCCTTCTCTCCAATTAGTCTTTTCTCTTTTTTAAAGTTTCAGGAACCATAAAAACAACATGGGTCAAATAAATAAATAGATAGGGTTCTTTTTTCCCCTCCCCCCCAAAAAAAAAAAATAGTATTGCTATGTTAATAATAGTTATATAGTAAAAAATAATAACTGCTCAGCAAATTAATAATAATAATAATAATAATAAAAGATGAATCTAATTCTTTCATGGGTACTCTTCTATCATTTCAAATTCTCTTTGTTTTGAAACAAAAAAAAAAAACTTGTCATTGATGCGTTACTGATATAAATAAAGAAGGGAGGGGGGGAGGAGAGGGGAGTGGATCTTTTGGAAACACAAAAATCTTTGGTTCAAAAATAGTGAGTTCTTTTTTGTTCCCGATACTTCATAAAAAATTATTGTTAACTCGTTTAAATTCCCTTTTTGGTTCAATTGTTATTGTTATCACTTAAAAAAATCTCTTTCCTTATTCTAAACATCCTAAATATTAAACTCAAATGTTTAAAAAAGGATTATCAATACTAATATAAATTTGGTATATTATGATAAAAAAAAAAAAAGTTAACGGTAGCCAATGAATAAAGTTTTGTTTTTTTTTTCTTTTTGGTGATTATGACGTGATATGAAGTGTGACATGTATATTTGTGCGTGTATATATATATATATATATATATGTGTGTGTGTACGTATGTGTAAATATAAATTATATACTTGTATAATATATAAAGAGATTGATTGAAGATCGTTTTTTTTTGTGTGTGTGTGTTCATGTTATTGAGTATGAAAAGAGAAAAGAAAGCTCATATATTGTACAAAGTAAGTGTGTTTGTAATTAAAAGAAAAAAACACACATTAATATATTTATATTTATATATATATAAAAAGATGATCTTATAGCAAAGTATTATGTCGTTCATTATTGTTTGATGTTGGAAAAGGAAATGAACGACTGATATTATTCTCTTTTGAATGTTGATGTTGATGATGAATATGTTCTGAAGAAGTGGATGTATCTCGTAAAAATGCTGTCAAAGGTCGTCCCATCATAATAGGTGGGTTATTATTATTAGTGGTAGTAGTAGTATTGTTATTTCCTCCTGTTGCGGATAATGATGAATTAAATGGGATGGATGGAGATGATTGTTGAGATGATCTTCTTATTGTTTCAATGTGAGATGTACTGCTGCTGCTATTAATATTATTATTAGTTAGAGTCGGTGGAGGGGGTTGTGAAATAGATGGAGAAGATGTGGAAGATAAACGATAATGAGAAGATGAAGATGGAATAGGTGTAGAATTGGAAAATGTAGTATTGATATTTGATGTGGTTGTTAATGTAGTAGAATTATACCATAAAGGTGATGATTCATTACTTCTTGAATTATGTTGTTGCTGTTGTTGATAATGATGTTCATCTGCAGAATGAACAAGTCCACCATGTACAATAGATGATGTTTGATTACTATTACTATTGTTACTATTACCTCGATGTTGATATCGTTCAGATGATCGTGATGGAGCATAATTTGTCATTTCACGACGATATACATTATCGTTATTATTACTATTATTATTATTATATTCAAACCGACTACTAGTTATATCTTTTTTTCGTGTTCGATCATATCCATTGTTGGTTGATGCATTTTGATAAATGTATCGATCATCTTCATTGCGTATTTTTCCATTAGATAATCGATTTGTTACTTTTTCAGTATTATTCGTATTAGATTTCTGTATATATATATACGCGTGTGAGTATTTTATCAATAACAGAGTCAATATATTTATATATTAAAGAAAAGAATCATACCATACGATCACGTTGTGCCATATCAGTATATATCATATAGGTTATATATGCATGCATTGCATTTCGTTTTATCCTTGGATTTTGTTTCTAAAATAATAATAATAATAATAATAGTCAATGTTAAAATCTCCTTACTTTTTTTTTCCTTTCCTTTCTCCTCCCCTTTTGTATTCCTTCCTCCTTTATATTTTACCATAGACATATATTGATATGAAAATACATTGGATCCTTCAGATTGTCCTCCTCTCTATTTAATATAAATTATTATTATTCTCAATATTATTATATACACAATTCATTTCTTTTCATTAAATAAATCCTTCCCCTCCCCCTCTCCCGAAAAAAAAAAGAGAATTTTTTTTTTCTTTTACCAAATCATCATTGTTATTATTACTTTCACGATTCATATGGCTGTGATTTCTTCCAGAATGAGTAGATGATAAATATCTTGATTTTATAGTTGATTCTGTTGAACCTTCTACTTTATAATGAGTTGGAGAAGGATGTGAAGATAATTTGGTAGACGGTGTTGTTGTTTGTTTTTGATTATTATAAGAGTGATGAATATGAGGATGATTCGGTCTTTCGGTAGAATGGGAATAATATCCTATTTTGGAGGGAGGGGGGGAGGATAGTAATTAGAATATTTTCATGCAAAAAAAAAATATATAAAAAATATACAAACCATAACCTGGTCTATTCATAACATTTTTCTTTGTTTCTTGTTGATCCATTGAAGAATGAATAGCTGCTGTACTTTCATCCGTTCGACCATCAATGGCAGCTGCAGCAGCGGCAAGTAACATAATTGGATCTGATACTGTATTTTGTTGTTCTTCTTCCATTATTTCTCTCTTTGTGGATTGTTGTTCTTGTCCTTCTAATATATTTTCATATATTTAATAACCTTTTCCTCTCTCTCTCTCTCTTTCTTTTTTTATTTCAATCATTCCCCATTATTATATAATATTTACTTGTCATTCGATTGTTGATTGAATCCTGTTTTATACAAGGAAAATGAAAATTATGTCAATGAGTTAAAAAAGATAAAAAAAAATTAGGTCGTACATGAAAAAGGTCATTCGGTAATTTTGTTATTTAAAAAGGGTATTAAAAAAGAGGAGAACATGTGCTCAATGCCAAAAAAATTCTCCCAAAGTGTCATCAGACTTTGTGTTTGGGTTTAATTGATTAAAACTTACTGATGTCAATGCTTCTTTATCGTTATGAACTGTGGGTGTTATTGTTGATAAACCTTATAAAGAAAAAAGTTTGGATGGCACAGTTATAGAAACCGTGTGGATTAATAAATATACAACCATATATAATATCTCCTTATTCTATTTCTCCTCTTCTTCTTCCTCATTCTCCTTTTACATATTAAATTACTTACCACGATTATTATTATTATTACTATTACCACCTAATAAACTACTAATCGACATGGATGACGATGATGATTTTGTTGTTGATAAATCTTTGCCACTCATATGATTGACACCATTTTTTATACTATTATTCTCATTATTTTTCATGACTATATCACCATCTTGATCAATTTTATTGCCATCATATTTATTCTATAAATTTATATATATATAAGTGTTATATAAAAAAAACTTATCCTTCACAATCTCCTTATAATATGAAGAAGAAGAAAAAAAGGGGGGGTGGACGAGAAGGAGACGGAAATGTTGAAGGGGAGAAAATAATCTTTTATATATACACATACACACACACAGATATATAAATAATATAATAAAGAGCTTTACCTTTATTTTTTCAACTTTTAATGGTTGAGGTTCTTGATTAGCTAAAGCAATCAAGATGGAACCTGCTTCAGCATCGAATTTATCATATTCAAGTGGTGAACGATTAAGTCGAGAAGTAGTAGGAGTAGTAGTACCGTCGTCTCGTGTTGCTGAAGGTTGTGGTTGTACTTTTGTTGGTGAAAATTCTTGTTTTAACATTAAACGAGACATTTTTATTAATTCAATCTTCTTTTTTTTTAAAAAAAAAAAAAAAAAAAAAAAGCAAAGAGAAGAAAGAAAGAAAGGGTATGAAATGAACTTTTTTTTTAAAAGAAAAAAAAAACCAATGTGAGAAAGGAGAAGAAAAAGAAAAAGGATTTGAGTGAATAGTGTGTGAATATGTAATATTCTGAGCAAAAAAAAAAAAAAAAAGTTAAAAAGGCCCTTCTTTTGAGAGGATCGTGCGCTTTGCCATTGTGTTACCATCCACACGTTCTGTGTCGCATTATTACAAATGCCCCAAGGTCATATGCAAAAAAATCAAACCCTAATGATTTCCCCCATTTTCAGTCAGTTCAGAGTTGTACAAACCTTCCCCCCCCTTTTTTTCAAATAGAAAAAATTCCTTTCTCTTTATTTTATTAGACCTTCAACTGTCATATAACATTCTCTTCTATTCTCTTATCAAATCAAATAACATCAACTTTTTAATCTTACCTCTTTCATTTTCTTGACAAGAAAAAATTATTATTCTTATGAACAATAACATGAATACTAGTTACTTTCGAATGAATGGACGATGAATAGATAAGCGATTGTGTAACCCAGTTAATCTTTCTTCAATAATAACAACAAAGATGACTCTATAAGCTAAAAATAGTAAGAAAAAGATCTCGATTGTTTTATATTTACAATTTGTCTATTTGTTTAATAATAAAAATTCCCTTTATATAATATAGAATATGTATTGTTATCATAATAAATTATAATATTTGATTATAATTGTACACATATTAAAAAAAATACTAAATAATAAAATAGTGTGTGTGGTAGGGGAGGTAATAGAGTAATGGTAGTAGTAATAATAATAATAGTAGTAATAATAATAAAAAGTAATAGTAATAATGATATTATACTACTTCATTGACAAGACGTTCGTAAGTAATTTTTTGATATCTTGACATTCCTTGAATAAATCGATGACCAGTCTATCATATCATATATTATTATAAGTAATTGTATATTTTACAATCATTTTTTTTTTGTATACTTACAGGATTTCGTGCTAATCGATTAAATAATTCAACTGCATATCGTCTTACTATAGTTGAAGAATGAAAAAGACAAAGACCAAGAGGTGATAATCCACCTTGATATTGTGGAAGATAGGATAAAAACTACATATATATATATATATATATATTAGTTTGAAGATTTCTTATTATTATTACCGTCCAATCTTACCTCAATCATAGATTTATCAGACACAATATTTTGAAGTAAAGCTTCTAAAATTGCAACAATTTCATTTTCTGGTATATTTCTTAATGTTTTAAGTTTACAAATTTGTCGATATACATCCACTTTTTGTAAACTTGAATTTTGTATTAAAGAATTGAATCCCTGCTTAATTATTGAATAATAATAATAATAATAATAATAATAAAGTCAATTTAATTGTATATTTATAGTTATCTTATATATATAATACCTTTTGATAATATCGATAAGAAATGGTTTGTCTCCATCCTTCAATTCGACAAGCATAACTTGCTAATTCTTTTTGTTTAGTAATAGTATCTGTAAAAACAAAACCGTGACCTAATAATCCAGTTGGATCTAATTCTGTATCATGTGGCCAACCAATTTTTGTTTGATGATAAACATCTTCTTCATACACTGCTGCTAATCGAACAAATCGACCCACATAATCTTGAAATTTAGCACGAACATGTGCTTCACCATAATGACCTTGTATAGCAGACATTACATCATTCATAAATTCTGTATCTGTATCACGATCTTTACTTTTATCGTCTACTTTGTTTAATGAATTGACTGTAGAAGATCGACCCAATGAAAGTGATCCAAAAGATTGTCCATCTGAATTATTGCTATCATTTGGTGAATAAGGATAAGGATTATGGGATACACCAGGACATGTTAATTCAATATCTTTACTGACAGTAATTTTACCAGTATCAATATTACATAATACATCCCACCATGCTGTATGTTCTTCATAAGTTGGATTGGTAACACCAGCAATAAAACCAGGACTAAAGAAATTAAAAATATGTCATAAAATAAGGTCAATATATAGTTATACTAATAATAAAAAAAGAATAGAATTACCATTTCAAAAGATCATCAACACTTGTCAAATTAGTATAGGGAAATGCACGTTCTGTAAATCCACGCAATACAGTACCACATCCACTTCCTAAAGCACAAGCTGCTAAAACATAATTTGCAACTTCACCCGAGGGATGACCATATCCCAAAAAGATAATTCGTTTTTGAGTAAGTAAAGCATTTAATAATAACATGATGGGATGTGTATAAGATCCTGTACAGTCAAGATGTGGATGATGTGGATTGGGAGAACCAGGATGTGTAGCAGGTGGTGAAAAAGTACGTATCAAATTAATAAGTGAAAACTTTATATATTTATATTATCGTTAGTGTTTTACTTTTAATAAATATAATTATCTCCTTCTAGTCTTTAAGTTACTAACCTCTCCCCCCCCCAATTTCTATATATACAAATACTTACATCACCCACTTCTTCATCATTGACAGTTAATGGTACTCGAATAGGTAATTTAATCCCTTCATATTCAATTTTTGTTTCAAAAAATCTTCTATCTTTTCCCAAAGAAGGTAACACTTCTCTTCCAGATGCTAAATCAATATATGTTCCACGTCGAAGTCGACTCGTTTCATCTTCTTCCTCGTTATTATTAGTATTCATATTTTCACCCCATCGAATTGAATCAGATCCAGTTGTTGAAGTAGGTGAAATAAGTTTATCTGGATCTTCCATAAACATTTCTTCAAACATTGTTTTATCATCCGATGTTCGTAAGATTTGTCGTTCATGCCATGAAAATTTTGGCATACGTGATAAATCCATTGAATTGACTGCTTTATAAAGAGATTTTAAAACTTCTTCCGAAGGATTTTCAAAATATTTTTCCATAGCTAATAATAATACTGGCTATCCATTCCCCCACGATAAAGAAGTGTAATATATGTTATCAATAAAAAAAAATCAATTTATTATTATTCATTTTTAGTTGTTGGTTTTTTTTTCTTTTTACCTTATAAATATGAAGAAATTGATGTTGTGTACAAATAGCCATTGCTTTTACATGTGCTCCTCTATAATAAATATATCCACCCAACCCCAATCCCCAAAAAATAAAAATAAAGTTATATGTATTAGTAAATAATAATAAATAAAAAGAAAAATTAAGGAGAGAAGTTGACATGTTTTTTTTTTTTTGCTAACCTGCGCGCTGTAGCGTCGTGTTTTGTACGTACTAGATTAAGAACATAAAGTAATGGTTTTTCTTCTTCAGTAGTATCTTTAGTAGTATTAGTAGTAGTAGTAATCTCTTGTTCTTTATCAAGATCTGGTATAGTTTGATTTAAACAAAAGATGGTCCAATCTTCAGCACGTAAATGAGCACCGTCAGGTAGCATGAGTTCTGATAATACACTATTTTATTATTTCGTAAAAGAGAAAGAATGAGATTAAGTAATAATAATACATTGGACCATTTTTAAATTATAATATAAAAGGAATTACTTACTGTTCATCTGTACCAGTATCATTTGGATATTGATATTTTAACGATGCCCCTTTATCAATATCAAATTCAGCTAACAAGACATTTTCAACATGATTACTGATTGTCATATTGTATAGGTATATATAATAATAATAATAATAATAATAAGAGAGAGGGAAGAGGAGTAAATAAAATAGAATAGAAACACATTTATTAATTGATAATAAAAAGGTTCGAAATCAGGAACGTATCCAAATAAGGTAACTTCATAATTTAAAAATCCGTTCACGCGTTTATTATTGGGCCGCTTAGTGGGTTTTTAGGGTTTTTTTTTGGAGCCATGTCAACCAGTCGTTAAAAGTGCGGATGTGAAAGTTAATGTGCTATTATCATTAGCTGAAAGTGGTTAACATAAAGAAGCACCAAGCAAAACAAAAAGAGAACTTACTTTCGGTATTTGATTTATTTCAAAAATGATAACAATAAAAATACTTGTAATAAGATATATTTAAGAAAAAGGGCGTAACAATATAGTGTTCTAATTCTCTATATCTAATATGAGTCAACAACATCAACAATATTATTATTATTATTACTTATGGGGAGAAGTATCTAGTAAAAGAGTCAAATTGATTACATTGTCAATAAGTGCTTATTAATTACTGCTTATTTTTTCATGTATAGAGTAGCACGTAGTATAATTTCCACAATGACAAGCAAGTCCTATTAAACCATGGGTGCTTTATTTTATATTGATTTAATTCATGTCTCAATATATAGAACAATACTATTTTCACTTTTTTCACAAATATTGGTATTATACATCATCAATCAAGGAGTAGGAAGCAAAAAAAAAAAAAAAAAGATGTCAAAGCTCCTCTACATTCGTTAATGCTCTGTGTAACAATCGGAAATCATGCTTTTATCAATATAAAGAATGTGCTCTTCTTACTACTTAATGCTATAAGAAATATATCCAAATTGATTTCATCATCGATGGGGTGTTTATCTATTATTATTTGTGTTTTATGCTTATAGAATTATAACAATATCTTGAAATATAACGTCATGTCTGTCAAAAATGATTCATCTTTATTATAAAAGTGAATAAGCATTACGTGAAATATTAAACAGAGAATAAAGACCAAGTTTTATAATTCAAATGATATCTATCACTATAATAATAATAAAAGAAAAAAGAGACAACCTCTTTTTTTATTTTTTTAAATGTATGTGCTCCGATTGGTTCATTGTTATAAAGTGCACGGACATAATGATAGATAAACTGAACAACAGTCTTTCCCTGTACACAAAAAAAAAGATAAGTAAAATGTAGAATATAAATATAGTTGCATGCACAGTCGGGGACTTTTTTTCTCTATAGTTAATGACTTTTGTCATTCTCTCTCTCTCTTTCTTTCTCTCTGTCTGGCTCTGGCTCTAACTCTGGCTCTCTCTTTTTACGGAATCAAAACACTTTGTTTGACAAAAGTGTTAAAGTTGAGATACTTCGTGGAGTCCTAACCTACAGATTATAGTTACACTCTCGTTTATTGTGGTTCTAAAAGCTATTTTAATATATTAAGGACAACAAAAAACTGATGTATATATATATATAATGAGTTAGAAATAATTAATAAATCTTTATTTTTCTCCTTCTGTTGACATAACTATAAATTAATAAATAATGAAGTCGATGATTTTTAGATAGTCCCTTAAAAGTATGAGTCAGTCTCAAAAAGTATATCAAATCATAAATTTCGAATAAACTGTTCAGTTGATTCTACTTTGACTTCCAATGCGATACATACTCTCTGGGGTCACACTTTATTTTAGTTTATAATATTAATTATAAATTTGTTTTCTCTAATTCTTCTATATATCTTTCTAGTTGAGCTAAACTATCTTCCTAGAAAAGGGAAGATACTACTATTAATAATAATGAAAGCTGTTTATCCAAAATAGTGGTATGGCCAATCACTTTTTTAGTCTTTTAGCTTCTTTTGTCGTCAACAAATTAATGCTCTCTTTTTTATGTATAGATAACAAAAATTAAGATATATTGTTATTACTACTACTCATTCTTGATTATATCATCTTTTAACTATTAGTTGACGCCACTAATACTATATAATATTATATAGTATTAACTGAACGTATAATTATACTATTATTATTAATGCATTTAATGAAAGACAAAGAAGGTCACTAAGAGTGGTTATTAAAGATATTAAATATCTTTTGTTAGAAATGAGTTAGTATTTGAACACTATGTTGACTAACTGTGAGTCTGTTATTACCATTCCTTGTTAATTATGAATCATGTTAGAGTTACGTATAGCAAAAATTGGTTGTCGCTGGCTAGAATGAACAAAAGTCTCTCCTTTTTTTTTATAAATCATAAATACAAAATAATCACAATCAAGTTACTGTCTTCTTATTTCAATTGTACAATACAAACAGAACAATTTATCTTTCATTTAATATATATATATATATATATATTCAGTGATAAAGCTTTGTTGGCAATGGCAAATAACTACAATATGCTAAATCACTAAATAATATGTGGCAAAAGCAATAAAAAGTCTAATTTTCTTTTGTTAATAATCACTGTTTTATATTTAAATAACAAGTTAAAAACTAGCTATACCAAATAAAAAAGAAATATGATTTTATTTATTGTTATAATTAATTTTGAGTTCATTATTTCACTTGAGGGTGTAAATCATATAACATATATACAAATACCATTATTAATTTTATTGATTAATAACAATAATATTTTAGTAACAAACAAAACGCCCATCATCACTTACTTGTTGTTGTTCATGAAAATCATTATAATATAAGGAACAAAACAATAATTATTTCAATTTACTAAGATTGATTATTATACATTATTTAGTTAAGTGTAATATTTTCTTTTTTCGATTTGTGACCCTTACAAGAAATAACACTATACTATTAAAAATCATATGAAAAGTTATTATGTACACTTGATTTTTCCCATCACACATTTATTAACAAAATACCATTTAAATCTTGTATAAAACATACAAATGGTATAAACTTGATGATATAATATTTTTTTTTCAAAAAAAACATTTTATTAATAAAGTATAATAATATATTTTGAATGATTTGGAAAAAAGACGTGAAACTTTATTTTTCTCGATCCAAAATTGTGGTCATACAGCATATTTAGAACACACAGCACACACACGCACAAAAGCTGCATAGCTAATTCCATATATATATATCGGGATATCTAAGTATTTAATTGTACTAATAAGTTTTACATATATTAATGAAATTTATCTTAGGTGAAATGATTGAGAAGTTTTTTTTTTTTTTTTATGAAAAAAAGTTCGAATTTCTGAACAACTTTAAAAAAACCTCCTTATCACTGTTTAAAGTTTGTTGGTTAAATTACCAATGGTAACACCAATTTTTTTGTGGCCAGAACTTTTTTTGTGTGTGTGTAATTGTGTGTTTTTATACGCACGGTGCAACAATAAGCTTCAAAAATGGTTTATATATGTAAATATATAAAAAAGAAAGGTGCAATTAATAAATTTGAAACAAAGAGAATATATATGATTCATATTTTTTATTGATTTACATTTTTAAAAGGATGAAAAGCTCTTTTGTTGCTATGTGATGAAAATAAAATAAAAATAAAAACTTTTTTGACAGATTTTTTTGGTTTCTGGGTAACACCAAAGAACTTTTTATCATTGCTAATAACCCAATAATTAGTGCATAATCCAATAAATGGTTTATAATAAATATATGTGCATACCAAAGAAAAAAAAACTAGTCCAAATGACTTCCTTTTAGTAAATAGAAATACTTATTAATAACATTGTGCCTATGAATGGATGTGTGTGTGTGTCTTTTTCTAAAAGATGATTGTCTAATATATAGAGCAGTTTTCTTGTACTCCCCATGATTTTTATTTATTCTCATTTTATTTGGATAAAAAGAAGTAAAAGTTTTTGATGGTTTTTTTTTCCGAGTGATTATGTTTTAAATTAATGATAGTAATGATAATAATACCATTTAACTCTATTTATTTCATTACTATTGTGGTGGTTAATCATTAAATCACGATACGCGATTTATATGTATATAACAGAATTTTCTTTTTCGGTGTGTGAAATAAAGCTCATAAATATGTAATATAAGTAAAAAAAAAAAAAAAAAGAAGCCCAGACTTAAAACAGTAAATAATAAGAATAATGTCAAAAAAAGTAGATTGAACCGATAGGATCATGAAAGGAATCTTAAATAACAGCTCATTATAAAACTAAGATTGATTGATTAATGATACTCTTAAGGTCTTACAAAGAAATAAAAGATTTCTTTTTTTATATATATTTATAAATGAAGTAGATCTTTATTTATTTACTATTTCGCGTGGACTTAATGTTACCTTCAAATTTTGTGTAGCATACAGAAAATAAAAAAGAATCTTATATATCATTGATTCATGGGAGGCTGGACCCTTAGGTAAGAATAAAAGAAAAAAGATGAATGAAATGGAAAAATATGAATCTTTTTGTTATAAACGAGAATTTATTTTCTTTTTCTTTTCTTTCTTTCCTTTTTTTTTTCTTTTTCCCTTTTTTTTATCTTCTATAATTCAAGATATTATCATCCAACTTTTTTTTTAGTTACGGCATAATATCTATTTAATCGAACCTTTCTTTTTTTGTTTTCTCGGTCAAACGATTTATTTTCTCACAGTTTCAGTTATACTGAATGGGCATGGAATTCAAGGTACATTCACCCGTTCCCTCAATAGAATTATCTCAATATCGACCATTGTTACAGTCTGATTTAGAGCAATGGCGAGCTGGTTGTACGTATTATGATAAAGAAGATTACGATGCAGCCTTAAGAACATTTATGGTAAGTTAATAATATATAAATTCATTCTTAATTTTTTATTTTTGAATCATAATAAAAACTCATAATTTTTGGTAAAAGAGAATAGGAGATAATGCAAGAATGCACTTTAATATCGGTTTGATTTTTAGTATTCTTCAAGATCATCGCCGTTCTGTATGTAAATAATAATAATATAAAGTTTATTTATAAGAGAGCAAAAAGAAAAAACAATAAAGAACAACTCAAAAGTCTAATACAATAAAATAAAATAGGTAGCTGCATTTAAAAAATCATTAGAAATGGATCCATTTTTTGCCGTGGCTAGTTTTCAAAGAGGCGTATCACATTTTGGTTTAGGTGAATTAAATCAAGCTTATAAAGATTTTGATAGTGCTTATACAGTAAGTCTTTTTTAAAAGAAATCGATATTATTTAATTCGAACTTATCTAATAGTATATATATATATATATGTGTGTGTGTGTGTGTGTGCGTATAAATTAGAATCTTCGAGGCAATCCTATTATAAATTATCATCAACTTGGTCTTCCTTTTCGATTATATGAATGTGAAGTATTGTTTAATCGAGGAATATGTCAACTTTATCTTGGTCATATTGATGCTGGTTTAACTGATTTATACTATGCACAAAAATCAAAATTGACTGAAGAACATGAAATTATTGATCAAGCTGTACGTGATCGTGGTCGAAATTACTCTGTTTATTCTATTCCACCTGGTGTATTATTCCGTCCGTCTGAAACAAAAATGGAACAAATGCGACAATTTCAAGAATATCAAAGTAGTGGCAATCATTATTATTCAGATGAACAACCGGAAAAACGACAAAACTCAATTCTTTTACCCCCATCCGTTCCTTGGATGCAAGAGTTAGCCAAAATGGATACATCTTATTTAGCAGTACCACAACCACAACGACCTCGACATGCATTGGAAACCACAATTCAAACTTTTGAAAAACAACGGCAAATAAAACAAGAAAGGAGACCGCCTAGTCCTGAAGAAGTAGATCCGTTCATGTATGACCCGGTTCAGCAACAACAACAACAACAACAAACATTAGCATTATTGACATCATCATCATCAACACCGTTATCATCATTTCAACAACAACAACAACAACGAGCGCCTAAAATTCAAACGCCCAAAAAGAATACATACGATCCCGAAAATAGCTGGAAAGTTGTCGACCGACGGCCAACCCAAAAAAAGGAAGATTCTCGTTGGCTCCGTTCACAGGATGAAAAACCAATGTCAATGCGCGCTTCCGAGTTTAATAATACATTTCCTATACCCGCTGCACAAGATAATCAAGCTGATTATACTGGTACTTTAGATACAATGAGCTACTATGGTGATGATCTGGATGAAGAACTTGATCGTGTATATGCATCTTTAAATGCTTATTTGACAACCAATAATAAAACAAAAGATCCAAATAATGTTCTAGACGAAAATAAACGTAAAGCGCCGACAATAACAACAACAGCTGCATCGCCACCTCTTGCTCCCCTTCAAGAACAACAACAACACATCACCAATAATGATATTCATAATAATATATCATTATCAAAGAAGAAAAAGATAAACATTTACAAATATATTTCTCAACAGCCCATATCACCCGATGCCAAGATAAAGATTAAAGTACATTATCATGACACACGTATCTTATTAGTTCCGAGTGATATCCTATTCTCTGAACTGCTGACTCGAGTTCGAGCTAAATTTAATGCATCAGAATCTTTACGATTACAATACAAGGATGAAGAAAACGTCATGGTACTCATGATAGACCAAGATGATCTAAATATGGTGCGTTATCTGAGCCGAGAACGGAATGCTGCCATAACAAAACATCCAGTATTGGAAAAATTAGAGTTATGGTGTATTTCAGCATAAAAAATACTTTTTTATCTATTCTTATATTTTCGCATCCTCGTCCTTTTTTTTTTATTTAGCATTGTTATTTTTTTTTCTCTTTTTGTGTTGTATCACTTGATCGATTTCCAGCAACCCTTTTATTTTGTACAGTTTTTTTCCCATTTTATTTTTTTTTGGAAGCCTCCCTTAATCGGCAAATAAATCCATTTTTATGTTTCAATTCAACTAACAACATTAGACACCTGACAAAAGAATTTTTGTTTTTGTTTGAATATAAACGTAAAATTATCTAAAATAAGACTTTATTTTTTTAGAGGTTAAATGTAAACCCTTTCTTTTATATATATATTATTCAATGGTAAAAATAGAATTGACACATTCTCACACATTCACAAACATACTTGGCAACGTTTTTTTTTTTTGAAACAAGACGGAACATAGAAACCGGAATCGGGTTATAGTTAACAATGCTTTTGCATAAAAAAAAGTATAAAAAGGGTCGCTTTTTCTTTTTTTATCATCAATTCAATCCAATTACATTACAAATCCATACTTTTCACTCTATCTAAACAAGTAAATATCAATCATGGTTTCTACTACTCAAATTCTCTTTATTTTTGCTACTCTTTTCATAATGCTTTCTCAAGCATTGCCATTGGAAAGACGTGTTGAAAATATCAATATCAAGGTCACATCCGCATCTGAATTCTGCTCTTATCTTCCCCCTTCTCCTGGTGGAGATATTGCTTCTGCTGAAGGCAGTGCTGTACCTTTCTGCACCAAAACTCAAGCTACTGGTACTCATCAATTCCCTACTGGATTCATTAAAACGGCCCATTTCTCATCAACTTCAACTTATTCCCAAGTGACTGGTACTATTGATCGTACAAAGTATAAGTTGAGTGCTTCTGATGGTGGAGGTCAATATGACAACTTGGTAATGTTATATTTTTCTTAGAAAAAACGTCGTAATCATAATCATAATCATACTAATTATTATATATATTATTTATTGTAGAATGAAATTGGTGGTACTTGTAATGGTTATGGCCATTGGGTTAACTTGGTCGAACCAGATAGTAACATTTTTTGTATTCGTTGCTGCAAGAATTCATCTGATTGTAATCTTGGTCGTTCTGAATATGGCTGTGAACGAGTTGTTCCTGGCGATTATAGTTAAATAACAAAAACGTTTTATCAAGAATATAATCATAGCCATTATTCTTTCTTCTTCATCTAGTTTTTTTTTATCTGTGTATATTATTATTTAGCATTTTGTGTGTATAGCTCATTCCATTCATTCCCATCTATTATATATCTACTACCATCGTCTCTTTTTTCATCATTTATCAACAATAAATAAAGTATTTCTCTATACTACAATATATATATATATATTATTACTTGAGTACTACTTTATATCCAGTTTATTTTTTATCTAGTCTTTATATATATATATATATATAATAACATGTGAACAGGATAGGTTAATTTAGTTTCTGGTGAGCACAGCCCCCCCCCCTCCCACAATCTAATTTAATTTCGGTTGCTATTATGTAAATTGTTTTTTTTCTTCAATAATGAACAATACCATTAACTTTTTTTTTATATTTATAAAAATACCTTATATATCTAAATCATTTATACGCCTTATGGACACAATTCAAACATACCTTATAAAAAACGGAAGCTTGTTTTGTAACAAAAAACAATATACATTGAATATTAAGCTAATAATAAAATACGCATATTTTATCAATCATTAAAAAAGAAACGCACGGGACCTTTTTTTCCTGTCTAAAAGCTGATTATGTAATTGCATGAAAATGTAAAAGTTTTTTTCGGATGCACAAAATGAATGGTAAAAAAAAAATGAATATAGCATATCTTTCATATTTATTAGTGATAAATATATTATAACCCATTCTTATGTTCGCTTCATAAAACAATTCGTCATGGTCTAGACTTTTTGTTTTTTGAGCGTGTTGATGTTAAATATAAACTATAGGGGTTATATGTATGACGTTTGAATTATGTATAGTATATAATAAAACTATATTTGTTCGAGAGGGAGAAAGATAGAAAGAACATTCAATTTTTCAATATAACGATTTATGAATGTTTATAGTCATTAAAAATGTTCATACACATAGCTTTGAAAGAAATGCTTTTGCTTTTTTTTTTATCTGAATAGGGTTACTGTAGCTATTTTCAGGCATGAAACCTTTATTTTTTTGCCCCACATCCCCCCCCCCACATCTCCCACCCCTTTAAAATCCGAACTTTTTATCTAAACCTTTTAGAAGTGAAAATACATTCAGTAGATTGGATAACAGAAACACACTATTACATGAAACTTGTATAATACACTAACAATCTTGTAGTAATTATGATGGAATATGTTACATGGTATATAGCTACATAATTCAGATAATGATAATTATGACGAAGATCTTACCGGATACGTCCTATGATTTAATATTATTACGAATATAAAGAAAAATGTGGCAACATATCCCACTCTGTTTTGAAAACGTCTATTGGATAGATGGGATAACTAAACACCCTATTTTGGTCACGATTGATTTTTTTTACTGTTGCTAATCAAACCATCTTTTTCTCTCTCTCCCCACCCTTAAATCTATACTGGATATTTGAAAGATTATATCTATTAGCATGTTAATAATGAACGAACTTTTTTTTATTGAAAACATCTAACACTATACATTCTTTTTTATCTTTTGTATACTGGTGATATTTACTTGATGATCTTGATGCTACAAAAAAAAAACAATTAAAAAGATTTATATTCTGTTATTTTTTTTTAAGTTGAATTTACTATTGCAACGGTTCTATTAACCATTCTTTTATTGGAACCAAAATGTTGATAATCTAATTGAGCTGAAATTCTTTGCATAAATAAAAAAAACTGAGTGATTTTTTTCCCTGTCAAAATAACTTTTTTTTTTGAACTTGTAATAGTGAATAAAAAAAAATGGTTGCTTATCCAACCCATTGCGATCAATCATTAAAAGGTCATAAAGGACCTATTAGTCAAGTTTGTTATAATAAGACAGGTCAATATTGTTTATCAGGAGGAAGGGATCGAACTGTACGATTATGGAATCCAGCAACAGGAATGGAGCTTCATAGTTATAACGGTCATGGACGTGATGTACTTGGTGTTTCTGTGTAAGTGGAATTTAACTTTTTTTATTTCATATTATTGGAGACCTTTCTGCTTTTTCTTTTATAAAAGAAAAATATAGGAAATGAAGTAAGTTTATACTTATTTTATTATTTAGATCACCCGACAATGCAAGACTTGCAAGTTGTGGTGCTGATCGTGCTGTTATTTTATGGGATGTTGGAACAGGCGAAATCTTGAGACGATATACTGCTCATTGGGAGGTAAGTAATAAAGAGAGAATAAATTGTATTAAAATAAGGAATATTAATTATTCTAACTATTGTAAAAAGAGAGTAAATGGTGTGGATTTTAATGAACAAGGAACAGTCCTTGTCAGTGGTTCATTTGATGCAACTATTCGTATTTGGGATTGTCGGTAAGGATTAGAAAATAAAAAAGTTAAAAGGAAAAAATAATAATAATAATAATATTTAATAATGGTATTTATCTAGATCATCTAATTTTTCACCAATTCAAGTATTAGAAGATTGTAAAGATACGATAATGTCTATACAAGTAAAAGATGCTGAAATTATAGCTGGATCAACTGATGGAAAAGTACGAACATATGATTTAAGGAACGGAAAGTTAGCAGAAGATTATATTGGACGTATGTAGAAATCTTTCTTTTTCTATAAAGTGCAATTTGTTTTTATAACATAGAAATCTCATCCGAGAACTATATAGCTCCTATCACATCTGCAAGATTATCTAATGATGGAAATTGTATTCTTGTAAGCACATTGGATGATACTGTACGTCTTATGGATAAAGCCAATGGAACATTATTAAATGAGTATGTGGATTCATTTATTTATTTTTGAAATACCTTGCCTTACTTTTACCTTTTTACTTTATTCTTTTCACATGATTTAATTACTGTCATATATACATCATAGATTTAAAGGACATAAACACAAGGAATTTAAGGTGGAGTCAGTCATGTCAAATACGGATGCATATGCGATCAGCGGTTCCGAAAATGGTCAAATATATATTTGGGATGTACTTGAAGGAACTACAGTAAAAACCATACAATCCCAAGATACCATTGTTACATCTATCGATTATCATCCATCAGATGTTGCCATGGTTACTGCTGGCAATGATGGTGTAGTACGAGTTTGGAGTTAAATAACTTTTTGTTTTAATGATAAATATATATAAATATAAATATACATAATAGAGCTGGTTCTCTTGTGTAATTTTTTTTTCTTTATTATTTTCTTTAAAGGGAAAAAAAACTGATGTGAATGTTTGATTTTTTTCGAAATATATTATAAATATATAAAAATATATAAAATGAATGGATGAATGGATGGATGTAAGCGTTTTTTGTTGTTGTTAGTGATAATGAAAAATATGCATCTTTTTTTTAAAAAAAAAATAACAAAAGAAAATAAAAGGGAAGAACTATGTGTGTGTGAGAGAGAGAGAGAGGGAGGGAGAGAGAGAGGGAGGGAGAGAGAGAGGGGAGGGAGAGAGAGAGAGGGAGCGAAAAAAATGAAGTGTAAATTATGAAAACCTATTAAAATGTTGTGCCTTTTCTACTCTTGGAGCGTCTCTTTTTCTTTTTATTTTTTGGTGGTGATTGAACATTTGAAGTAGTTGGTTCTTCCTCTTCTTGATTCTCAGGTGTAGCAGTACCACTTTGTCCTTGCTCTTGCTCTTGCTCTTGCTGATTATTATTTTCTAATTCAGTAGGTGATGAAACCATTGCACCACTATTATCAGATTGTTCTGTGGCATTTCGAGATCGAGTAGTATCAATTTGTGGTACTGTGGGTGGAACTGATGCAGCTTGTGTTGTTTCTGGAACAACAGGAGCAAGTGAATCTTTACCAGTTAAGCCATTACCATTGGCGTGAATTCCTCCATTGATTTCATTATCATTATCATCGTGAAGTTGTTTTTGCCACATTTCATAATATATACCATCTTCACCTTGTTTAATCAACTCTTCATGACTACCCGATTCAACTACTCGACCATCCTTAACTCTATATACATATTCAATGTATTGTGAGCCAGTTTGTACATTTTGATAAAAATTTCCTTTCTTTTTTGTATTACTCTATATTACAGATAGAAAAAAACTTACACAAGAATAAGATCTGCATTTACAATGGTAGAGAGACGATGTGCGATAACAAGTGTTGTACGATCCTTGGTCATAATTGATAATGCTTGTTGAATTTGACGCTCGGTGCCACTACGCGTATAATAATGAGAAAAAAAAGGTTAATTATGAATTCACAGGGGGGAATACCTCTAATACATATTATGCATATAGTACACTCTTATGCATTAAAAGAATATCTATATATAACATACGTATCTAAAGCACTTGTTGCTTCATCTAATAAAATAATTGGTGGATCTTTTAAAATTGTACGGGCGATGGCAACTCGTTGCTATAACAAATATTAAACCAATTAGTTCCTTGGTAACTTCAACTGACCCTTCTTTTTTTATGCATAATATCTCCCAATAAAAATATACGTTACCTTTTCACCTCCACTAAGACGTAATCCACGTTCACCTACTCGAGTTTCATAACCTAAAAGAAGAAAGTTAGTAATTGTGTTTTTTTATTCTATTTTATAAAAGTTTTTAATTTACCATCAGGGAATTGAAGAATCTTGTCATGAATTTGTGCTGCTTTGGCCGCCTTAAAAATAGCATCTTCAGGTGCATTGAGGTTACCATATCCAATATTGTACAGCACAGTATCATTAAAAAGTACTGTATCTTGAGGAACGACACCAATATTATGACGTAATGACTCTTGACGAACCCTCTTAATATCTTGACCATCAATATAGATATGTCCAGAATCAGGATCATAGAAACGGAATAATAAACGTAAAATAGTTGATTTTCTGTATATGAGTAGGGAGTATAAAATAATTAGCTATTATAACTTTTTGAGAGAAAAAAAAGAAAGGAAAAAAAAAGGTAAAAACAAAGGGGTGGATTAGACATACCCTCCTCCTGAAGGACCAACCAATGCAACCGTTGCGCCTTTTGGAATAGAAAATGAAATACCATTCAATGCAGTTTGTCGAGGATCATAACTGAATGAGACATTATCTAATTATAATAAAAAAAATTATGATTCATATGTCAAACTATGCATGATACTATATCTTTTAACACTGCATCATAAACACATGTACATGTAAGGAAAAAAAAGAAAAGAAACTTTACCAAATACAACATGACCTTCCTTGACATTTAAATCCTTTGCATTAGGTACATCCTTGACAGTTTGTTGTTCTTCAAAAAGAGTCAACATTTTTTCCATGTCAATGAAATTAGATTGAATCATACGATAATAGGTTCCGAAAAAGTGCAACTATCAGTGTAAAAAAACACATGAGAACAACAGGGCAAAAAATAATACTATCCCGACCATACCATTAATGAATATTACTTACTGGAGTGTACAATTGCATCATGTAAATATTGAAAGTAACAAATGCACCCGATGTAAGACGCCCTTGTGAAACTTCCCATGCAAATAAGAGACAACCGGCCAATAACCCACCACTGATAACAGCATTTTGTGCCAAATTTAATATATTTAAGGATGTTGAGCTGAGCCAATCTGCCTTTTGATATTCAATAACAGCATTCTTGTAACGATTAATTTCAAAGTCTTCAGCACCATAATACTTGACAGTCTCAAAATTCAAAAGAGAGTCTACTGCTTTTGTGCGTGCCGAATTATCCAATTCAATCATAGTACGACGGTATTTGGTACGCCATTCTGTAAGTGAGATGGTAACAAACAAGTATAAAGACATGGTGAGGAATATGATCAAACCAAATGGTGGGGTGAAGATCGTAGCACAGACAAATACAGCAACAACAATATTGGCAAGTGCTGGAAAGACTTGGAATAAGATTTGTGATAGTAGTTGTACGATACTATTTGTGCCTCTATCCATCACACGAAGCACTTCACCTGTTTTACGATTGATATGGAACTGTAATGACAGACCATGTAAGTGGCTAAACATTTTCACCGAAATTTCGCGGGTGGTGTATTGTCCAATGGGAATCCATAACCAATTCTGCATTGCTTGAATGAGACCAGACTAAAATAAAATAAAGGATGAAACACGTCAGCCATTCTGTTTTTAGTTCTACACGTTCAAATAAACAAGACAACTTTCTCTTCCCCCCCCCCTAATATAGCCCGTTCTATTACAACATTTAAAAAAAGAAATCAAATTATAAACAAAACAACAACAAAAAAAAAAGAGAAAAGGTATGTACCCCGCCCTGTAAAAATCTAAGGCCGACATAAACTAACACTGCACCCCAAGCAAATTTTCCTATAGAATTGCATTTTGATTGAATTAGGTTTTTTTAGCCCGCATATTGATATAACCTCTTTTTTTTTTTGTCAATAATTATTATTTATTCCTATCACTTACCTTTATCTTGTTCAAAACCATCAACAACTCTACCAATTGCTAATGCTGCCAACACATTAACAATAATGCCAGCAATCATCAATAAGAAACATATAACTACAAGTAATTGTAACCAAACTGATTTATGAGGCCAAATATATGGGAGTAGTTTACGCATCTTTCCAAAAAAGTTTGAAAATGCACTCGGCTCCCCTTTCCGAGACGTTTCATCCCGTTGTTGCTCTGATGATGCAGATGTCGCTCCATACGTCTCCGTTGTTGTTGCACTTGTAGCCAACAAAGGCGCCCTTTCATATGCATGCTGATGTCTTCGTGAAAACATTTGGATAACACATAACAAAGCAGTAAATATTTCCAATGTATAACGTGCAATAAAAATACCAAGAAATAGATAATCGTAAATACTAAATATTGTTCCTATAATTTAATATATAAATCAGTGATAATGAGCATATATATATATATATATATAATGATGTAATATATATGTGTGACATATATAAATATAATTATTAATTACCTGGTTTGGGCCGAAGCATCCCGACTGTCCAAAGCCAGCCGACCATCGTTTCACCTAAAGCAGCAGCCATCCAAAAAACATATTGAACCCAATTCCATTCGCCAAACTTGTATGTCTCGTCGGTTAAGCACAACAAACCAATACTCCATGCTAACCAAGAAACACCAATATAATAAGCCAAAACACTACTTGTCCACTGACGTTCAATAAAAGCCCGAGCAGTTAATACTGCGGCGTCTGCAAGAAAAGTGACAAGAATCGTAACAGAAATGGCGATAATGAGCCGTGACAAAGGTGAAAGACGCGGTCTTCGACTTGAATCTACCCATGAAGTGCCTTGTGTTGAAAGGTAACGCCCAAAACCAAAGATTATAATGACAGCTAACAATGCGGTTGGTGTTGTAAAAAAGGGAGTAGCCCATGTTAAAGGACCAGCTGAATATGAAGGTGGGAATGGATTTGAAGTTGAATCAGTATCTGCTGGTAACGGTACCGGTGAGGCAGCTGTTAGCAACTCCTCCATTATCGTCGTGTTTATATTGAATTAAAAAAAAAAAAAAAAAAAAGAAGTAGAGAGAAAGAAGAAGAAAAAGAACCAGCGGGGACAAAAGAGTTGTTTATAAGAGTAGTAATAGTAATATGCAGCACTTAATTTTTTTTTTGACTCCCTTTTTAGTATAGATAAAAAATTTTATTTGTATGGTTTCTTGGCAATTCGATCTATGGTATCAGAGATTTAATGTCGTATTAGTATTTTATTATCATTCTAATGGTACTAATAGTAATGGCTCTACTAGTACTAATAGAATGGTGTCATGTTGTCAATAAGAAGAAAGTCGTCAAATTTTTAGAATAACCTTAATTATTTTTACGTACAATGATTTAATATTAGTAGAAAAATGACTAAACCACAAAATTTTCGACTTTCGCTACAGTTTTTTTTTATTTCCAACAATATAAATGCAACATATCACGGGACTTTCTGATATACTTTCTAAACACCAATATACCATTATAGCAAGTGATGTCTATGGTGTATTACACGACGGTGCAAACCCATATCCTTATTCACGCGAATGTTTAAAAAAATTACACGATCACAACTTGGAAACTATTTTATTGTCGAACTCTTCACGTTTAGGTCACATTCTTGCTGATGATCTAGAACGCAAATATGGAATCGACAAAACCACTTATAAACGAGTGTTATCTAGTGGAGATGTAACAAGACAATTTCTTCAAAACTGTTTAGATCAAATGCTTAATAGTAGTCCTAGTAATGATCATTCTAATACCGTTGATTGTTCTGCCACAATGCTTCTCAAAAATACTTCCCGCCCTTTGTCACCTCAAGAATTTACTCAAAACCACCTTAAAACTGGTCGGTTTCATCTTATTGGCACGAAAGAATATCATGAACCCCTTTATGAACACTTGGCTCCTCATATTAAACCTGTTCCATTGGATTGTAAAGACGATATTGATTTTGTACTAGTTGGTTTATTGACGAATTTACCCCATCAACCCGAATCTGTAGATATAAATGATCCGGATAGTGTTCGTCAACACTATCAAATCTATTTAAAACAATGCTTGTCAAAAGATGTTCCATTAGTAATCGCCAATCCAGACGTTTATGCACCAAACGGAATGAATAGTGATGGAACACAACGTTTAGTCGTATGTCCAGGTTTTATTGCTGAACTCTATCAAGAGATGGGTGGTAAAGTACTTTATTTTGGTAAACCCTTTGCAACCATTTATCGCTATTTATTATCGGATGTAGAACAACAACAGCAGCAGCAACAAGTTTCACGTGTACTTTGTATTGGTGATAATATTTCCACGGACGTTTTAGGTGCTCGTCAAGCTGGACTCGACGTTGCTCTTATTCTAGGAGGAATACATAATATCTCAACAACTGACAATGAATCTATTACATCTCAAGTGGATCAGCTTTGTACAAAATATCAAAGTCCAAAACCTACTTATACTATGCAATATTTACAATTTTAATTGTTTTTATTGTTATACCTATTATAATTTATTATAGATTAGCCTTATTTATTAAAGAAAGAACAACAATGTTTAATAATGTATTGTAAGACAGCTTTATTAAAAAAAACTTTTCTTTAGCATATGATTCGACGTTTCTTTGTTGTGTGTGTGTGTGTGTGTAAATGTTGTACTTTTCTAAATTATTGTAGAATTTACAAAGAATCTTTTGAAGAAGTTAAACATTATTAACTAATATTTATAAAGAAAGGAAAGAATGCTAACTAACCGAATGAATCAAAAACATATCCAAGAATATAATATGCTACAAAGGGTAGAAAACACATGAGTTCTACATATTTGAAATTAGCGCACTAATATGTAAAATCTATCAAATAATATATTATTATCACAGAGATACAAAAAATTATTATTATACATATAAAATATCCTTTGCTATTTAGCTACTAGACGATTGTTAAGTAGGATTTAGCCCGAATATCCATCATACACCAATAAGACACGTCAAGGTAAATGCTGGTTTTGAGGAACTTGCTGTTCTCTATTTTTCTATAAGTAACAGTACTTACTTTACCACACGATTTTTTCCCTTTGCTCTATGATGAATTCACTTTATCAGTTTTTTTTAAGTTTGTTCCTATATAGATTCCAAGATAACAGAAACAACAACAACGTTTTCGCCCGACAAGATCATTATACTAAAGAGAAAGATGTTGCTTTAAAATTAGCCAGTTATCAATTATAAAGCAAGATAATTACGAAAAACACCAAGCTTTAATTGATAATATACCTTCAGCTTTGAGTAACAACTCAAAGAAACTAAAAATGGTGCGATGCATACAAGTAATAGCTTTCATTCTTATTCCACCATTTTTAACATTCATACTGTCTTATGGTGTATAAATGGTTAATTATTTAGTAGAATTATCTTATTATTACTATGCACAAAAGTACTTTAGAAGAAAAAAGAAGTTAATAGAAGGAATCAGCAACTACTATTAAGGAATAAGGCCAATATATACATATATATTAGTAATATAAAGATTATTATACAGCACTCAAACATTTCTATGCACTAGAAAATGTATAACAAAAAGATAAGAATTAGTATAGAGCTACGGTCATGACACTATTAGCTTGTTATATATAATAAATCAATAAGGCTATTGAGTAACATATTCTATTTTGCTAGTTAAGCTAGTAGTAGTAGCTAAGATTGAGCCCAAGATAGTAATATCATAATATGAATTTCAATAGCTTTAGCAGCAGGAGAAATGACAACAGTCAAAAAGAGGTATTATTATATAATATTTATTCAGTTTGTTGTTGTATTATTGCTATATGTGCATCATCGTCCATCCACTGGACTTAAAAGGTGGTTTGAGAAAATGGGTCTTGCTAAAACTTTTGGGTTTGAGCTGGTTTGAGCGGCTCAAACGCCCCTGAATGATTTGAGCTGGCTCAAACCGCTCAAACCAGTAGTTTGAGTAACCAGGTCGCTCAAATTCTTAGTTTGAGTATTCTCAAACGTGTTCAAATAAAAAGTTACCTTACACAAAATAAATATTAAGCTATGCAATATTCATTGAGCATTGTAATACTTCATTACTCTTTTTTGCTATTTAGTTTTTTTTTTCTTTTTTTTCGCAAAATGCAGACAGCTTCCGAAATTTATTATGGGATCAAAATAAATTTTGTAACCAGTGTTTTCAAATGAGTACGCGACCAGAAAAATACATTCACCAAAAAGAAAGTGCCGAAGATCGTCATAAGCGTGATTATAGCACAGAACTTTTTGAAGAATGGATTGCGAGTCAAGGCAATGAGGATATGATGGATCTTGATGACAATGGTAGAGATTTATTTTTTATTATAATATTAAGATATCATCTTAACTGAGAGTAAAGTTCGTAGTCGATATACACAGCTACACCTGGTAAAAATTAGCTCATTTACCCAAAAAAAAAAAATAACGAGTACCGTTTTTATTATTGGAAGTTCTTTTAAAAAATTATAAATGGTAAGTTATATGAATGATAATGTTATTTTTAGCTTTCTTCATCTCATCCGACATCCGCTCATCCGATCCGTATCCACATCCTCAAGTTCGGATGCAGATGGGTCTTTACGGATGCGGATGGGTGTATCATCCAATCCGATGATGCAACCATCCGAAAGATTCAAAGTGGTGATGGGTGTTTTTTTCAATGAAGTTGTTTATAGGTGTTTATAAAAAAAACATAAGAATATTGGATTGAAAAAGTATGCCGCATTTTTAATGTAAGTGTAGTAAGTCAATAAATGTGACAAATATTATTTTATCAACTCGAAGATTCATCAAACTTTTTAGATCTAAGCTTTTTGAAATGATCTAATCCCAGAGATGTTGAAATGTTATTACTTGTCCCTATTCATTATATTTCTTATAACATATTATTCCTCAAATTATTCATGTCACAACATTTCCTATATTATTTCATAATAATACTAATATTTGTCCCTTTCCAAAACAAAGAATAACAAATAAAAAAAAATAACCATTCGTTGAAGAAGACATCTAGAATAGTTTATTTGATATTTGTATTACCATAGTGATATATATAATATAATTATAAACCCCAATACTCTCTCTATTTTGTACAGTCCAAATGTTCATCATCCAAATATTCATCATCCAAATCCAAGTATATAAACCGTAATATCAACCCATATCCGCAGCACTTTTTTTTTCAATGATTATTTGCTTAAGTTATAAAATCTACTCAAAGAAAAATAAAATAAAATACTACCACCATTAGTAAACAAATATATTATAGTAATATAATTCGGAGAAAGGGTATGTGGTAAAAAGAAAGAGTAGTACCACTTACCAATCGTCAAGCACAATCTCCAGTTATATAAAAGCAATTATGTCAAAGATAGGGATATATAAAAAGAAGGAGCTTTGATAATAAAATTGAGTAATGCTAGTTGCTTTGTAGGGTTATCAAGGTGTATATTAGATAGTTTTATTGACCAAGATTAAATAAAATATTTGTTAAAATCCATTGGTAAATAAGTAGATTGTTGTAAAGAATATATTTGTCTATAAACTCGATCCACAATAGTTAGTAGAGCAAAGATGTAATATTGTAATCGTTAAGCTAATAGATGCTTATTGGCGTTATTGAACATGTCCGTTCGTGTGTAAAATAGATACGATGATGAGTGATTAAAATAATATAATAAAAAAAAAGACTACCAAACTTAGTTGTTTCATTTGGATCATTATTTTCCATTATTAAAAAAAGATGACTGTGTTAAATGGGGTAACGAAGATTTGATTGAAGAAGCTTAGTTTTCTCTTTTTTTTTTTTGCTGTCACACATAATTTTTTTCTTTACTTATAAATTATTCTTTCCCTATTTTTTATATTTCTCTTCATAAAAAGCTTTCATCTACTATATTATCTTATACATTACAGATTTATTTATTTTATTTTTATATTTATAATAAAATTACCATTTACTTTTCTACAATTGCCATTGTTTATTGAAATATGCTTCTATTTTGTTTCTTTGTACCAGTTTAAAGTACAATATTTATTCTGAACCAATCTAAACCAAACGCGCTATATTATACTTATATACGAAAAGACAAATTAACCATGATAACAATTTTTACAATATCCAATACCTTTTTTTTAGATTCCAAATCAAAAATTACTATAGATTATTTCACTCTTTTCTTTGATTCACTACAATACGACGGTTCTTCCAACTTGACTGTATTTCTGCCAAAAAAAATATACATACACACTCATCTACCTGATCCACATCCAATGCGGATGCAGATAGCCCTATTATCCGATCCAATCTGATCCGTGAAGAACACTAGTTATTTTATTCGTTATGCAGAGAAAACAACGTCGCAGTACATACGGTGATGACACAACGCCATGATAACGTAAAAAGATTCTTCTTGTCCCAATTTGGCTAACCTAATATGAATGGCCTAATTTGGTCATTATTTTTTATTCTTCTTTTTTCAGCAACTTTCTTTTTACTCTACTCCTCTTTACTCCAACAAAATGACACAATGTAAATTTCACTCCATCTTTAAAATAATCTATTATTATCATCTTTGACTATAACACCAGTACTGATTCCCTCTTTTTTAATCTTATACATAGATGCTCTTGTACGGTAATGGAGTTTATATGTTGGTTCTTATGTTTAACACGGGTAGTTGTAATGTTCTTTTTTTGGCCAGATTACGCGTACTCTTTTACTCATATTTGCCCTGAATTTAATCTTTAATCTTTTTATTCATTAACCACATCCTTGTTTTTATCCGACTCTTATACTCTTGCTTACTTGATGATATCTATATGTTTTATGCTTACTGCAGGTAGTAACTACTCTTTTTTTTCTTTTTTTTTTGTGTGTACTTGTGTGCCCTATCTCCGTGTATTCCCTTCAGTAATGGTTCACAAGCCCTAACATATCTGCTTTTTTATCTGCCATTTTTTTATTTTGTCTATTCCCATTTACTATATCTACTTTTGCTTGAAACAAAGCTATACGCGCGTTTCGTACTTTGACACAGGTACCAGTAACTCTTTTTTTACTTGCTTACATGACCCTTTTACATCAACTTGGATATTCTTACTCATCAATCATATCCACTGATTCATAGAATAGTCTCTTAAGGTACACCCATGCCAACTATTACTGTATCATGAAAAACGTGTTTGCTAAAAGCCAGGGTAAATAGTGAAAACTAGTATTAATCATAAATGGTATAAAAAATTGAAGCTGACATGAATAGGTGCTTTACATCATATAGTAGACAACTTCCCTAAGCTTGAGTATTTGGCAGGTATGTACTTGTTCTTTTTATATATATATCGTATGATTTTATTGATGTCTAATGAATATAATGTGTTCTTTTATAGTAGCGGTTTCCATAGAAACATGTTATTTATCTCTTTCTCAAAATTATTCCGTAAGTATTTTATATATAGCCTACCTCATCTTTTTCTTTATATTATTCCGTGAACATGTTTTTATAATATAACTAACCTTTTCTATAATTTATTCGGTAAACATATTACTTATGGCATAACTAATTTCTCTTTAATATTATTGCATAAACATTTTCATATACTCAACTTCTTTTTTTCTATAGGATGGCATGGTTTCATTTCATGTTTTTTTAATATGATTCATTTTGTGTTATTTATTTACAATTTTACATCACATATTTATAGTTATATTTATTGAAAGGCATCTTAAATTAGACTTTTTTAGATCCGTTATATGGTAAACAAAGGCTAGTAATATTAAGTTTAGATAAAGTAGTTTAGCTTTTAGTATAGTAGAAATTATAATTTCACTTTAGTATAGTAGATAAAAAATAAAAGAAAGAATAAATAAAAGATACTTCTTTATGTATATAAAAGGAAATAAAAAGCAGATGATCTGATCAATTTAAAAGAATAATAAGCCAATACCAAATGCTAGTTTTAAAATGTCCGAAAGAAATGAGCCAATACTGAAGTCTGTGTATACTTCATGTAAAAAAGAACCACCAATATGATACTTTGATCAAAAGGTGTAACATGATACAGTAGCCAATAGAGTAGAAGAATAACGTCGTTTTGAACCTCTCATCGTTTTTCTCAAAGACTGAAACTCATAGATTGAAATTGCTCAAACTGCTAAAAGTAAAAGATTGATCTGGTTTTAGCTGCTCAAACTAACAGTTTTAACTCGTTTCAGCAGATAAAAAGTCTGCTTACCGATTCTTAATATTTCTCAAACCTAATAACTTAACCAGCTCAAACGAGCTCAAACATGCGGTTTGAGCCGAGTTTCAGCTGGCTAAAAAAACATTTTATGTGTCGTAGCCATAAATAGCAGTAACTCTATTTTCCTTTTTTATCCATTTGTGATACTTCTTTTGTAAACGTATTTTATTTTTATATTGCCACGTAGTTAATCTATATCACTGTCACATCATCATAATAATTATTCGAACACGTAGTCAACCTTCAGTCACGAACACGTATATTATCATTATTAGTTTATCATATATCTTATAAGTAGTTTAGAAAATATATAAATACTCCTTCACATTTCATATAATAAAAACATCATCTTTCAACTTATACTTTATTTATTTATTATCTTTTGTTCTATTCTATTTCTAATTGGCTACGGTGTTATCCGCCAAAATATATTACGACATATGTCCAGTGATCATCATTATGCAAAAAAAAAAATAAAAAAAAAATAAAAAATAAAAAAAATAATGTTGCTTCTTCAAATTGAAGAAGCTAAATTGATTATATTGAACAGGTCTTCCCGAGAATCGAACTCAGATTGCTAGATTCAAAGTCTAGAGTGCTAACCATTACACCAGAAAACCACTCTTGTTCTGCTACACATCACTTTTTAAGTAGTTTTGAGAGTTTATTCGAAAAAGTGACAGAAACCAACCGTATAACCAACAACAATAATAACAACCCTCCCCGCAGTACTATTCGTAAACGGCGCGACCATCCAACAATGGAAACGAATAATACGAAGCCGAAATTCCAGTTCGATCGAAGACAAATTTCGTACGAAATTGCTGATTCAACATTTGAATCGGCAAAATCACCATCAGCAACCTCACCACCCACCATCGACTTTGGCGTTACAACACCTCCATCCATCCAACCATCCATCAACACCTCCACTCATCCATCCATCAATCCATCCGACCGTTCCAACCTTCTCGCTGTAATAGCTAATCTCAATAATACTATTGCTGACTTGCGTGGAGATTTAAAAAGTATGAGGGAAGAAAATGCTGCCCTGAGGGAACGCATTTTTTCCTTTATGCAAATTAAAACGGCGACGCGCACGGCCACCACCACCAGCAGTAATAACGCCTCTCCAAAAAATAAAAATAAAAAAAACGATTCTTCCCTGATGGCATCACAACATGCACCTAAATCAGCAAACTCGACCTCTACCAAAAATAACGCCAGCACCACCACCAAGTCCAACACTACTAAAGGCCAAAAACCTACAGTAATTACAACCAACAATAACAACAACAAAAATAATAATTCCTGGGCAACAATTACTGCCAAAAATCTGCCACCAAAAAATAAAAAAAATAAAAATAAAAAAAACCACCCTACCACCACCAAAACTACCACCATTCGCGCCCTTCAAGAAAGCAATGGACCATCTACATTTGACTTTGTCTATGTACCTTGCCGTCACCACCTCCGCTACCATGATGTCCGGAAAATGATTTCGACATTAAAGATTCAACAATCGCGTGTCTTGGATATTTATTTTCCAGCAAAAGGCACTGTTGCTTTTTTAATCCATTCCGGCTTCAAGGATGAACTCGTTAGTAAGCTTAAAGCTGAAAGCATCACACCACGCACCAACTTCGACCCTATTTCACCTACTGTTATTGGTGATATTAAATTTGCTAATGACAGTCAAGATGAACGAAAACAAAGAGCACAACAATTATTTGCTCAAAAAGTTGAACGAACCTCTTTGCACCTTCCACCAAAAATCGGTATCAGCATT